>JAQZBX010025650.1:0-29406 GCA_029593785.1 Cabassous unicinctus
GCTCAGTGAGGAATAGGATGTGCTGCTTAGGAGGAAACAACCATTTAGCAGATAATTAGTCCAGAATGATAAGTGCTATCTGAGGGTTAAGTTCAAGAGGTGGGCAGACTTCCCAGAAACGCTAGTGCTTGAACTGCCTTGAAAGATGGGTGGAAGTTTGCCAAGAAGAAAGAAAGTGAGGGCATTTCAGTCCAGCTCTATAACTTATTAACAGCATGACTTTGGGCAAAATGCTTAACATTTGAGCTACCCTATCTGTAAAATGGGAATAAGATGATCCTCCCCCTGAGGATGGTGGTGAAAGTCAAATGAGTTAGTTTGTGTATGGCATTTAGAGCAATGCCTGGCACGTACAGCAAAGGCCTGGATGCAGGAGGGAGCCAAAGCATTCAAGAACAGCCAGCATCAGGGAGGCCAAAACCAGAGCTGTCTACAGGGGATGTTAGAGATGGGGCTGCAGATGTAGATAAAAGGGGAACTCAGAGAGGGACCTTTCAGCTCTTAGAAGGGATTTAGACATCGTCTTGAAGGAGCTGGAAAGCTTCTGAAACAATTTAAGCAGAGGATACCTGATGGAACTTGCTCCATAAGATTCATATAAATGTCCACACCAAGCTGACCCCCTGCTGTAGGTCTGGCAGCTGTGGGGAGGATACGTTGGAGAGGGAAGACGGCAGCATTTCATGTTAGAGCCTGAAGCAAGAGGGTAGCAGACAAGAAGCTATTTAGAGGTAGAACTGAAACGACTTGGTTACTTGGCGACTCAAAGGGGATGAGAAAGGCCAGGGATGTCTCTGAGGATTCCTGCCTGCAGACTTGGCGGGCAGCAGGATAAAGAGAGCTGGTTGCAGAGCAGTTACCAATATATGTTTTGTTAAGTATTTCCCAATACGTAGGAAGATTTCAAGCAATCAGATTTTTTTTTTTTGAGGTATCCGAGTCAGGGATTGAACTGGGACCTCATGTGTGGGAAGCTGGCGCTCAACAGCTTGAACCATATCTGTTCCCAGCAGATTCTTTTTTATGATGATTTTTAAAAAAATAACATTATTATTATTATTACTATTTTATTTATCCCCCCCTTGCTGCTTGTGCTAGCTGTGTCCATTTGCTGTGCGTTTTTCTGTGTCTGCTTGTCTCCCTTTCTTGCATCATCTTGCTGTGCCAGCTCGGCCAGCAGCTCACCATGCCGCACGGGCCGGCTTGCCTTCACCAGGAGGCCCCAAGAATCAAACCCAGGGCCTCCCATACGGTAAACGGGAGCCCAACCTGTTGAGCCACAGCCGCTTCCCTCCCAGCAGATTCTTAACATAATGTTTGGTTTGAAAAATTAGTTGTACAGAGTGTGAAAGGAGAGCTTGACTGACTTTAATTTTTTAAATTGTGCTTTTAATACAAACTAACAGTAAAATATAGCAGCTACAGAAATTAATGTAGTATTAGATGGCATTAAAAGCATAAGAATATTAAAATTAAGGGGTTAATAGTCCCCTTTAATATTGTGTGGTCAAATTGCACGATTCTGGTGCTGAGCACCATATTTTAAAACAGACGTAGATGTAAACCACATCCCCTGAGTTTAGAGGAGGGTACCTGGGATGGTGAGATGTCTTAGAATAACTTCACACAGCAATTGTTTCACTCAGAAAAAAAGGAAAAGTAATATGGTGGGCAGAGTGGGTAGAAGACAAGTAGTATCATTGGGTAGAGATTACTAGGGAGTAAGATTTATAAGAAATTTCTATCAGAGTTGCCCAACAATGAATGGAACAGGCTACCTCACAACGTACTGGCTACAGGCGTCCAGAGGAAGCTGACAATTGTCTGTTAAAAATGCTATGAAAATAATTCCTGCAGTAGCTGGGAAGGCAGACTAGGTAATGTCATTTATTTCCACCGGCAAGCCTTGAGCCAGTCATACCTGGAGATCTTGGCCTGCTCCGTGACTCATATAAATGTCCACACTAAGCTGACCCCCTGCCGTAGGTCAAGACCCTTCCTTGACACTGCCTTAGCACCATGCTCTCCTCGCTTTGTTTTGGCCACCCAGTTCCCGGAGATCAGCTGATGCCCGCTCTCCTGTTTAAACCTGGACCTCAGACCTCTCACTTTGCCCTGTCTGCTGATGTCTGGGTTCCCAGCAGCAGACCTGTCTTATGACTGCCTGGTCCCCTAATTCCAGCCTGCCTGCTGACCTAATGCCTGCTCTGAACCCGAGCTCCAGACTCAGCTCATGTGCCTGATCTGTGACCCATTTCCTCTACCTACCCCCACTTCTCCCTCTCCAGAATTTGCTCTTCTTCCACCCCTTGCATTGGAAAGGACTATTGGAACATGCCTCCAAGCTGTGAGAATTTGGGAGGAAATGAGAAGAGGGTAGGAGAGAACAAAGCAGGAATCACATCCGCTGCCAACTTGGCAAATGGGAAGGTAAACAGTCAGTCATGCCCTTGGTGGGAGATGGAGATACAAAGAGGAGCCTGCAGACACTATTATAGATGGTCTGGAATCCATTTACACCACCTGAACAAATACCCATGTGACCCTAGTGACACTGTCTATCCGACGTGCAGGTCGGGATGCAAGTGACGGTGCTGAGAGAGCACCCTCCCCAGGCATCTTCCCCTTCTGGCTGCAGCTCCAGAGCTGTCATTTTGGGGAGCCCTGCAGGTTGCTGGGGGTGCAGTAATGTAGCCTCTCTTGGGCTACGCTGTTTCTGCCTCTGCCTCCTGTGCCACCAGTAGCCCGGCTGGGACTGGTGCAGAGTGGTCTGCCTTTACCCAGAGTGGAGCGCCGTCCAGGCTTGGCTCCAGTTCCATGTAGCATAATAAAATAAATTCACACTAGAGGACTCGCAACACATGCACGTGTGCACACAGCCCCCCGTGCCCTCCATGCAGGTTCCGTAGCTAAGGACACATACACACAAGCTCACATCACGCACACACCTCTACCCATCACACACACACACTCACCACACAGTCACCACACACACACATCGACACACAAAGACCCACATTCACCATGCGGGCTCTCCACACACTCACCCTGCAGGCACCACACGTACACTACACACAGAGACTCACATTCACCATGCAGGCTGTACACACACACTCATCACACAGTCATCAACTGCATACCATACACACCCATGTGCAGGCATAGACACACACAGGCACACAGGCCCCAGGCAGGCACCACACAGAGACCCATATACAGCTATGCAGGCTCCACAACTAACCACACACACACACACACACACACAGCACTCACGAAGCAGAAACCTCGTACACATCACACACAATAACCATCATCAGAGGGAAGGACAGGCATAGAGACAAAGATTTATGTAGAATTGTGGACCCTCTGGACAGCTGAAGTTCTCTGCTCATCAATCCTATAGTAAGAAGCAATTCATACTAGAGCAGGGGTCAGCAGAGAAAATGAATTGCCGCATCCTCGAATGCCAGTCCCAGGCCTATGGAGTGCCTAGAAATGACCTTCCATCACACCATCACACCAGGATGTCTTTTCAATCATCTCACCTCTTTCCAGGGCTCCCAGCTTCCTAAGTATTCCCTTGGGTGAAATCTGGTGTCTAGCACATTGTAAATACGCCATCATGGTTGGTTTCCTCCCTTCCAGAGCACAAATATTTTAAAATCCAGGTCCACCACTTACTAGTTGTGTGTCCTTGGCCCAGTCATTAAACCTCTCTGTGTGTCTGTTTCTTTATTGGTAAAATGAGGATAATAATGGTACCTCCCTTACGAGAAAGAGTAAACGAGCTAATACATGAGGAATTAGCTATTGTTGTTTGTTCCAACCCACAACTCCAGCCTTTGGAGACCACTTTGAATCTTGACACCTGATGTGATCATGCTTATACTAGCTAATCTCCAGGTTTAGTATCCCCTGAAAACTTTCTGCATATTCCAAGGGGTCTCTAGTCAAGGTTAGGACATCTCCCACCCCCACCTCTGCTCCTACGACAGCACATTTTTCTTCTCTTTGTTCTTCCCAGACCATTGATTCCACTGCTTCCTTCACTGAGCCTCCCTATTTTCCAACTCCACCTATAGGCTTTGTAGCTTCCTCACAGCCTCCTCCTGACTTTCCTGCTTCTGTGAAGGGCACCATCATCCACCCAGTCATGCAGGCTAGAAACCTGCATGTTTACTGCTTCTTCAGACCCCACACCCGGTCGGTGGCCAAATGCCATAGAATCTGCCTGCTGGTCCTTCCTGTCTGCCCCACAGGGAGGGTTGCCTTGTCTCTCACACAGGCTTTGGCATGGTCCTCTACCTGGGCTCAGCCTCTAGCTTTTCCTTTCCATGCTAGATTCAGATCAGGTATTAGAAAGAAAAATTTTTTTCTTCTACTTTATGTACTCAAGGCTACAAAATACTGCCAGATAAAACTTCCTAAGGCAGAGCTTTCTCCAGTTTATTTCTGGACTTTATAATAAAATGCAAAACCACTGCATTTAGAAGCATTTACCTCATGCCAGGCATGGCTTTGTACATAATCTCATTTACTCCCCAGAGTGGCCTTTCGATTCAAACCCTATAATCCTGAGGATGTTATAAGTGAGGCGATCAGTGCTTCCAGAAGTTATATAACTTCTTTGATTTCATGGCTAAAGTAGCGGCCATGGCAGGATTTAAAGGCCAGCCTGTCTGACTCCTGAGCTCAAACCCTCTGTTGCGCATTCATCAAAGACTCCCCAAGTCCTGCCCAACTGAGAGCCAACTTCTAACAGGAATGATGCGTCACAACTTCTAACAGGAAGGATACATCAAAACTTCTAACAGGAAGGATGAATCAGAATGGTCCTGACTCCTTTCTATTCTCCGCGACCCCAGTCAAACTGGACTTTGTGCTTAACTTTGCCCAATGCTAGGCCCATGCTGCTCCCACCGACCCCAGTTTCTTTCCTCATCCTCCTCACCTCTCTCTTCCTTCAAACTCCACTTCCAATGCCACCTCTCCTGCAGAGCCTTTTGTGATCTTCTAACCAGATGGGAGCCTTCCCTTCATTGACACTTGGTACCTTCCTTATTGTGATTTTTGTGACTCTTGCTTGTATCACTGTTCCTTAGGTACCTGTCCTTCCCCCAATACTAATTATAAACTCCACAAGGACAGGGATTTAAAAATGACTTTCTATCCCTTGCCTAGAGGAGTGCTCTGCTCATATACATGCTCTACAAGTGTGCATTGATTTAGTGAATAACCATTTGTTGAACTGAATGATTGGGATCAAGGGCAGGACTGTGGGGCACAGAGACATTTTCCAGGCTCACCTTCCTTGGCGCCATCACTGAATCATCTGCATACTTATCTACGTGGACTGTTACTGGGCCCACATTTCTCCTTCTTGTCCAAGAGGATATCATGATAAGTGAAGCATCCTAGTAGACGCATCAAAAGAGAAAAGGAGTCTTGTATGGCATTTCTTACTCTTAGGGAGTCATGCTGGCTCTCAGTGGAAACCTCTTTTCTATGAGCTGAAAATCCATAGATTTTAGAAAATTCTAAATAGATTTAATAACATGTTTAGAATTTATCTAGGTTTTGCTCCCAAGCTTCCCAATGGCAATTTCTGAAATGTACTCTTGAAATTGGGGACATTTCCTTGACCCCCAGGCTTCTCCCTGCTCTTGCTCTCCTTCATTCTGAGAACACAACTGGGCTTTTCATCCAGATGCTAATATTCTGAGAAATCTCAGGCACCACTCATATGTTCCCTGTGAGCAGTAGAAAACAGCCCTGTATGTGACAGAGGCAGCTGAGAAATTGGAATGTGATTTTAAAAATGACTCTGATTATTTTGATTATTCAAACAGACCCACTCTTTGAGGACTTTCTATCCTCACAGTGATTCTGGGCTGAGTGGCTCAGGTAATTAATGACTTTGTGATATGGACGTGGTGGCTGGTCTTGTCCATAAATCATCCGGCCATGCGCGACCACAGTCAGCACTAAACAGAGCTCTCCCGGTCCTCATCTGCTGGATTCAGAAGACTGGCTGGGCTGCGTGCAGATTTCCATGAGGGGTCAAGTTTTTGAATGTTATGAGCAGCTTGGTAAAAAGTGCAAGGTAAACAGAAAGTGCCAATCACTGAAAGCAGACTAAATTATGAGCCATAACCTTCTTGAGATAGCCTAGTACCATTTGGGTTATCTATATTACAAACCATGTCTGAGGATGATTGCTTTGGAAATAGTTGTTCTTTCATGTGTTTTACTTTATTTTAACTAAAATGGTTGGGATGAGAGGTAGAAATCATTTTCTACCAATAAGTTATTTCCTTCCTGAATTATTTTTTTCTGTCAGGATTTTCTCTTAGTTACCCTGTTCCTTAAACTTCTTAAATAATTGCAATTCCATTTTATTATTAACTTAAATTTACAGGTCTTTCCTTCCTATTTATAAACCTTGATTCTTCCCTTAATCAGCATGTGATAATTTTTATTTTTTAATCTCATTTATAGATGCTATATTTTTTCCCCTACATGTAAAAGTTACATTATACACTGTATTAGCCTATGGAGACAAATGTAATCAGCTTTACATTTATGTCCCATGTCAAATGGGATCCAGGCAGAAACTCCCAACTTTTCCAGGGGTCCCCTTCCTAGATATCTCTGAGTCTTCCTCGCAGTGCTTGTAATTATCTCTTCATCAGCTACCTGCTATTACCTGCAGGAGAGAACCCAGATTCTTCTCAACAGTGCTAGCTCTAGTCCCTCCCAACTTTACCCGCAATCTCCATCAGCCTTTCTTGCAAATAAACACATAATCTGAGTAAAAGTTGTATGTTTTCTATGAAAATACATCTTCTAGAAATCCCTTCCAATGACATTGCTGTGCCTAAGTTCTGATTGTGCAGAATTCCAGCTCCACCATTGTTCCTTCCAGGTCACATCCCATCACTGGCCTGACAGCCCACACCCACTCCCCCTCCTTCCCTCCTTTCCTTACTGTGTTAGCAGCAGACACACTTTTCCCAAGTGCCCCAAGGGTGGTACTCTATTCGAGCAGGGGCTGCTATTTCCAAAAGATATCCCACATCCAGGTACCCCATTGTGTCCCAGCCCTGCACTCCTCTCCAATGTTTTTTTTTTTTTTTAAAGATATATTTATTTACTTTATCCCTTTTAAACTGCCCCCTTCCCCATTTGCTGTTTTGTGCCCGTTCGCTGGGCAATTCTCTGTGTCTGTTTCCTGCCATCTCTTCTCATCCTCCTCCTCCAGTCTTTACCAGGATTCGCTCCTGGAGACCTCCGATGTAGGAGAGAGGTGTTCTGCCACCTGCACCACCTCGGTTCCTGGTTTTTGGAACTTTTGGAGCGTCTCGTCTTGTCTCTTCCCTGCGTCTCTCTCCTGTTACGTCATCATCTTGCTGCATGGCTCCCGAGGCCTGGTGGCTCACCTGCACACAGAGCCTGGCAGCCCATGCGCCTTCTATATATATATTTTTTATTTAACCGGAAGGTCCCGGGGATCGAACCCAGGTCCCTCCATATGGCAGACAGTTGCCCAACCATTTGAGCCACATCTGCCCCCTCTCTCCAATGTTTTAAACAAGGCTTGATGCTAACTCCAGATCACTCGTCCGGGCTCCCCTTACCTCTCTCCCAGCTTTGATGGTGTTGATTGCAGTGTGGGAAGAAAAGTGTTGTACTTTCTACATTCTGGCCTCGGCAAATATCTTTGAAGTTCAATGGGGATGGTAGCAGTGGGGGTGGTGTGTGAGTATGGAAGGAAGAAAGGGATGTGTGTGTGTGCACATGTATGTGTATGGGTGTGTGTATGGGGAGGGGGTGTTAGGGTCCTAGTCCCTTTCATAAAACTCCTTGACATATTAACTTCATGAATTTAAATAGACATGGAGGGTGGAGATGCTGTCCAACTCTCTAGGGAGCTTATGATTTTTAAATGCAATAGGGTATTTTGGGGGTGGGGGAGGGCCTAATTCCATACCCCCCCCAACAAAGGTCTGAATTTCAGACCTGCAAGTCCAGCCAAAATATATCCTTTTATAGAAATCCCTGGCTAAGTGATTATTTCTGCCAACAAGACTTTCCCCTTCTCTCTATAGTTGGCCCTGCACAGCACAAACCCTGGGCCACAGCAAGCCATGGAAGCTGTGATAATTCCCTGGTTCATCCCACATCTTTAAAATCCTTTTTGTGGCTCTCCAGAACCTGCGTCCCATTCTGACTCCCAGGGAGTAGAGCACAGTGACAGCCTCAAGTAGCCAGTAGCTCCATCATTAGTGTAGGAAGCCATCTCCGTCCTCCCTCCAGGGACTAGTTGGACAAACAAAGCCAAGGGTCTTCAAGGAATAAAGGTTCCCATGATTTCTTCTTCCTCTGGCCTCTCTGGGTTCTCCTCCTCTCCATGACACTGCTCTATGATGGCTACCCTCCATCTCCTAGGAAATGCCCCCTCCCCAGCTCTCATAATTCTATGCAACTACTTTATGGCATTAATTACTTTCTATCCTGTATTGTGTTTTCAGACATTGGTGTGGTTATATACTTAACCAGTTTTCCCAAAAAGTACAGGTATATGTCCGGACACACATGTACGTGTGACTGTGCAAATATACAGGTATACATATGCATACATATGTTTTACTTTACTATTTACATACATAAATTTTACTGATATAATCCATGCATTTCACACAATTTACAAATAATGATAAAATATACAATATTATTTATCATAAATTTTTTGTAGACAATTGATTCTCACAGAACACGTTTGTTGAGTTTTGCTGAACTTTTGTATCCATGGCCAACTAATGGTTTAACTGATGAATTGTGTGTAGTTCTGACATGATTGGTGGATGATGCTTAACAAGACCCATGAAAGTAAAACAATGAAGAAGTGTGTCGGAACATCACTCATTAGTCAATGACATGAGCAACTTTTTTGCTGAATCAGATGATAGCTTTGAATATTGGAGGACTATTTCTTCAAATTTTTGAGCTCTTCACAATGTAATGGTACAGACATAAAATACTGTTAAGTTTAATCTGCAATTCTAACATTTTCTCCATCACTTTTTCTTAAGTCTAGACAATCAAAAAACAATAAACCTTGTATTGATTTGTAGCCTATACCAATTTCTGTGGTATATACTCCTACTGTGGTGACTGCAAATTACCAACATGATCTCACTGAACGCGGAGTCGGAAAGAGATGCACAGTAGCACACCTTTCTACAGATACAATAGATATCAAAACCTCAAAAGCATAGATAATTTAGAAAGTGATGAGTTCTGAATATTTATTACCTTTGTTTTTAATACTATTTATTTAATTGTAAGTTTATATACTTTATTTTTAATAATGGCTGTGTTTAAAAATTGATATGCAGAAGTCCTGAAAATTTAGCAATTGATGATCAGAGCTAGTACTAGGGGGGGCAAGCCTGCTTCAGCATACCACTGGTTATGGAGGATCATGCTGTATCTCCCCTGCTAGACCACAAGGTCCAGGAGGGCAGGCTCCAACCCCTAATTGCCTTTGTTTCCCCTATGGCATCTTTTCTCTGATGGACAGTCTACCTTCGTCAAGTCACAATTTACATTACTTAGTACTGTTCTCTATAATTCTTCCCTATCCAGAAACCCTGCTTGTTCTATTTTTCATATTTTGCGTGAGTCAATTCCCTTCCCTTCTTATCTGCCTTCAGAATCCTCTCTTAGAATTGAGATTATGGACTCTTTGCAAGCTGGTACTTTACCTTTCTCATCTTTATAATCTCAACAAGAATCACAGTGCCAGTGAAATAAAAGTTGTTCAATTCAATATGATGGGTGGGTGGGTGGATGGAAGGATGGAGTGCCTTAGAGGAAGCCAGGGATCACTAGCATCACTGATGCAACAAGTAAGTTCTCTTTTTTTAGTCTTTAGCACTAGACTAGATGAAGCATTTGTTTTATCCAATACAAGAGGAACATTTACTCACTCGTTCTATGGGTATTTACTGAGTGCCTGCTATGTGCACTGTTATAAGCACTGAGGACACAGCAAAACAAAACAAAACAAAACAAGGTAAAGTCCTTGCCCTTATGGAAGTTAAGTTCCAGCCTTTTTAGTAACACTCAAGCAAGGCTTTTCTGTGGCTTTCTACACTTTGTTTCATTGGATCTTGAAGAACTATAGTTTGGTAAACTAGGATCCAAGATTGGGGCATGGATGGATTAAATGGAAATTTTCTGAATATATTTCAGAACTAAATGAACTTTTGGTCCTATTTAGCAAATAGTTTTTTGTTAAAGATAATTCTATTGTAAGGCTACATAAGCTCAAAACAATGCTCAAAGATAAAAAGAACACCTGATATAGTATACTAATGATTATTTCCTGCAGCCATTAGTGGAAAAATAAAATTTTTAAAATTCTCTTCCTGGCTAGTGGCCACAGGACTCAGTCCATCCAACACACCCTATCCAGTGAAACAATGTGATTTTGTTAGCCTTTTCCCACAGAATGTTCAACATCATAGAAGTATAAGGAAATCGTTCATGGTTTATTTCTTTATGAAGTTTTTTATTAGATTAGAACACCAACATAAATTGAATGTGAACTGTCCAAAGGCAATTTTAAAAATAAAACTATAAACTATATTCTAAGTTCCCAGAGACCATAAACAGTGACTTATCCTTCTATCTATATTACACAGTACTTACTAACGCAGTGCATGGTTAAAATAAGGGCTCCTTAAGTCATTTGTTGGATGAATGAATTTATTTATTCATGAATAAAGAATTTATTCATGAATGAACTTATTTATTCACTTATTACTTTTCTTTTTCTCCTTGCATTCTATCTGCCATTTTCTTTATTCTTTGGATTCACTAATAATTCTCATATCATTTTCAATAAGAGAGTTGAATAAATGCTTATTGGCCTGAATTGAAAAGAGAAATGGAAACAGACAGAAAGCCTTTAGCAAATTGGACCAAAAACCTCACAGTGAGTTGCAAATTAATCCAGTAAAATGTTCCGCATGTTTTGGATGAGGGAATTCTATCCCAGACAGGTCACACTCTCTTACTAACCTCGGGTCTGGTTGAAGGAAGATTCCTCTAATCCAAAACATCCTGCAGTTTTAATTTAATTACGAAACAACATGTTGTGCAAGTTAGATTTCAAGATGACTTAGCAGAAAGTCTTTGGTTTGATAGTGAAAACAGATGCCACCTAACACAATAAAAATGACTGTGTCAGGCCAGAGACTGGTATAAACAAGCTGGAAGAGGATTTCATTTAGCATGACGGTGGGAGACATAAAACTGCATGTCATTTGGGGTTAAACTTTAATTTCATATCCTTTCTTTCTTTCTTTTTTTTTTTTTAAAGATTTATTTATTTAATTTATTTCTCCCTCTCCTTCCACCCTCGTTGTTTTGTGCTCACTGTCTGCTCTCTGTGTGTTCTTCTGTGTCTGCTTGTCTTTTCTTTAGGCAGCACCAGGAACCCATCCTGGGACCTTCCGGAGTAGAGAGAGGCGCTCAATCTCTTGCACCACCTCAGCTCCCTGGTCTGCTGAGTCTCTTATTGTCTCTCTTCTGTGCCTCTTTTTTGTTGTGTCATCTTGCTGCACCAGCTCTCTGCACAGGCCAGCACTCCTGCGTGGGCCAGCACTCTACATGGGCCAGCACTCCACACCAGACAGCTTGCTTTTCACCAGGAGGCTCCAGGAATCGAATCCTGGACCTCCTTTATGGTAGACGGAAGCCTAATCACTTGAGCCACATCCACTTCCCATATCCTTTCAATATAAAACTACATTTGGGGGCAGGTGTGGCTCAAATGGTTGGACGTCCGTTTCCCATATGGAGGGACCTGGGTTCGATCCCCGGTATCTCCCGGTAAAATAAAATAAAAACAAAAAAAAACTACATTTGCTATCTGCACACCAAGTAGATCATCTAGCTATCTTTATCCTTTTCCTTGCCTCCCCAAATCCAACTTATCTATAGGTTCTGCTAAGTCTTCTTTCTTACCTCTTATATCTATCATTTCCTTGTCAGCACACATTTCCCAACCCACTTCCCACCTCATTCTTCTAGCTCCCTCCATTTTGTTCTAAGGGCCTCCTAGGAGCACAGGTAAAGCTTCTGTTCAAAAGCCTCTGAATATTCACCCATCCATCCATTCATTTATTCTTCCATTCATTCAACAAATACCTCTTAAGCATCTTCTGTGTGTAAAGTACTTTAGTCTGTGGGGCAGATAAAGGGAAAACAAGTTTTTGTTTCTGTTGTTTGAGGAAGATTTAAATTTAAAAGCAGGATTGAAACAGAAAGGAGTACAGGAGAAAGATGTAGATGACATACATAACATAAGAGGAGGTCCCAGCAGGCCTGAAATAGAATAAGTTCCAAACCAAACTCATCATGTTACCCTACAAAACCACACCCTTGCTTTGTTGTGGCCACACAGCCTTTGTGTTGTCTTCCAGGAGCATTTTATTGTACTCAGCTTGTGTCCACCCCTCTTGTTGTCATTTAGGCTTTTGCCTGCTTCTTAAGGAAACAGACTATGTCTTAAAACTGGAATCTAATGGCAGGTCTGATTCTTAGTCACTGCATCTCTGGACATGAGTCCAGTTTCTAACATAAGTAGATGCTCAAAAAATATTTATTAAATCTTTATATTTCACAAGTTTACAAAATCTGCTTCAGATGAAACAACTCTCTTCTACATTGCAGGATCAGTTTGTATACAAATGGATCCTGTTTCTCTGTGAAGCCAGATGTGTAGCAGCTCAGGAAGAACCAAAGCAAAGAGTTTCCTGTTCTCTGTACATTTCCAATGACTGGCAGAAGACTCCAGGAAACCACACACTGATCTAGAGAGACTTGCTGTTGCAAGTTCTACTCTCTAATTTCCTACCCTGACATCAAATACTCTGGCTAGAAATGACCTCAGTTCCTTCCAGCTTTCAGACATAATTTTCTGGCCCTCAGTTTCCCTGAAGATGTCACTGGCCTGGCATATGAATGACTTCCAAACAAGGATCCCTTCCAAACAGAAGGCAGCCTGGATTTGTAGTTACGGTCTCTGACCCTTCAAAACACGCAAAGCTGACCCAGCTATGGAAGTAGGTACATCCACAGAGATATATCTCATCTCATAAGGGTCCAATGAAAATGTGTTGGCATATGAGCTAGCTATTGTCAGAAAATTGCAATGTCATGAACAACCATAGACCCCTGTGGCCAACAACAGTAAACATTGACCTATCTCACATCTGTGAGAGTTAGCCAATCTAGGCTTTATTTAGCTGGGTGGCTCCGCTGATCTTAGCTGGATTCACTCGTGCATCTGGGAATTTGCCAGGGGTTGGATGATCTCAGATGGCTTGGCTAGGGTGACTTGGCTCTGCTCTATCTGTCCACTTGCTGGATCCAATAGGCCAGCCTGAGCACATCCTTTTTATGGCAAATGCACAGCAGGACAAGCCCAATCACACAAGTGGTTCTGTAAACCTCTTCTTGTATCGTGTTTGCTGACATTCCATTAGCCAAAGCAAGCCACATCACTGAACTCAGAGTCAAGGCGTAGAATAACAGACTCTTCCTTTTGATGGGTGGGACTGCAAAGTCAAGTGGCAAAGGGCTTGCTTACAAAGAGAAGTAAAGAATTGGGTCATCAGTACAAATATTAAGAAAGGAGATAAGAGCTGAACAGATACCACTGTAGACCTGTTGTTGTTCCTCTAACATTCTGCTTGACCTTGAGTGAATAAGTTCAGCTAAAACACTTCATTACTTCTATTCCATACCGCCCCACATATCTTTGATTTGCAGTCATTCAAGAAAAGCCTTCTCAGGGCTTTTGATTATGTTAAAAGTCACTTTACATTTTTCCTTGGCTTTTGATCCTCGCTAATTCTCATGCCAAAATTATCTTGCTTTTATTGTTTCATGGTCAGCTCTCCAGAACTCTACTCTAATATTCTTTCCACTATCCCATACTGTGCTTCATAATCATTAGCATAACTATTTTCCTGACATATTAATGGATTTCGAAGCCCAGAGTTCCCTTGGAGATCCTAATTATTCCAGGAAAAAAAAACACCCTTCAGCTTCCTAAACCAAATTCCTGATGAGATAACTCTGCTTTTTAATTCAAAACTGACCATTCCAGCAACAGTGAAAATGCTTTAACTCTGTGTCCTTCAGGGAGCTAGAGAGCAGCAGAAACCTGCTCTTCCTAAAACACTTTGCATGCGTGCAGTATTTAAACTCTATTTCTAGTCCCTCCCTTTTTTTCTCCACATCCTTTTTAAATGGTTACCAGCTTCCAAACATTTTTACATAGTCCATAATATACATGGAGAGCATTTACCCATGCCTAGGAATTTTTTTTTTTTTTAGTTGAGAGGAGAAGCAAAGGATAGTGGGATGAGATGGAGTGATGTTAACAAAATAATTACCAGCCTAGGGGGAAATTGTGGAAGAATTTGAAAGAGTAAAAGAGGTTACAGAATATATTTTTCAGTGGAATGATGGATTATGATCCTATGTTGGATTATTTTATCCTATAGCAGTGAGCACCTTTATCTTTCACTGGACTATTTTAAAGTTCTGTTGAGATAGAAGCGAACTTGTAGAAAACTGATAGTAATACAAATGCTTCCTGTTCAGGGCAATGTGAAAGAATTTTGTCAAGTTGAGACTATTCATCTCTGTAGTTCAAATTCTCATTTGAACCAGTTGTAATACTTACTGGTTCCCTCATGAATTCATGATAATTAATAATAAACAACTCATTAGTGGTGGTCATTTTATATTTGTAGGAGAGTCAAGATTTTATCTCTTAAAAAATTATCCTTTAATACTACATTGCTGAGTCATTTTCAGATGACAACTTCTGTAGTCACTTCCACTTATTTTGTTCATTTGCTGGTAGAGAAATGTGTTTACATTTATTAAAACCATAATTGGTTTAATTTGATGATTCTCTAAATTTTTTTCAGGAAAAATTTCAGGAAGGCAAAGGCTTTGGGATAAAAGGAAAGGAAGAGGCTGGGAATGAGTAAGACAGTAGCTATGAGGGCTGACTAAGGTTCCATCACACCAACCCCTTTACAAAGGTGGCTCCATCTGAGAAGATGGAAGCCAAAAAAGAACTATCAGGTCCTGGTGACCGCTTGGCAGAGGAGTCAGCTTTTAGGCCAGAAGACAAGAACATGTTTGAGACAATGAGTGATCTGAAAAGAAGGCCAAAAAGAAATGGTTAAGGACCATTCCAATTAGCAGCTATATTTTACCTGGGGCAAAAGGGAAGAAGAATTTGTGAAGAGAGCTAAAAGCAACCGAAAATAGGGAAAAGAAAAGCACTTGTGCTGCTGTAATTTAAGAGTTGTAGCAGTTTAGTTCCTGCAAGGTTCTTACCTGATTGGAAGGAAAATGTTCATCCGTACAAAATAGAAATAGAAATACCTAATCTATTCTTGTTCCACTAATCAGAGGTTGTAAACCTTCAGAACTTTTGTGTTTGGTTAGCTGGTGTTTCTGAAATATTTTGAATATGAATGCTTTTAGACAAGGCATGCCCTCCAGGCTTATCTCTCCCTATACCAGCCCTTATGGTTTCCCTCAATTGTTCTGCCCAATAACTCATTTAAGTTTGCACCCTTGAGCAACAATTTTTTTTTAAATTTTTGTTTAGGAGGTACTGGGGAATGAACCCAGGACCTCGTACATGGGAAGCAGACACTCCGCGACTGAGCCACATCTGCTCCCCAATAAGAGTTGATTTTTGGCTTGTTTGTTTTTTAGGAGGCACCTGGGATCAAACCTGGGACCTCAGATATGGGAAGTAGGCGCTCAACCACTTGAGCTACATCCGCTCCCCATCAATTACCTTTAAGAATTTTTTAAACCAGTTACACAGATTTAGTGATGTGACATTTATAGCAATTAGCCAGAACTGAAGTAATTCAAACACTGTCCCCGAATAAACAAAATTACCCGCGGTAGCCTTGTCCTGCAAAACCCTCTTTTTTTGGGGCAAAACCCCACCAGTGCTCTTTTTCCTTGGTGCCCCTTTTGTGTTTACCTCAAATACATAACTGCTGAGGTTGTCTGAATTAAATTTCATTCTGTTACCAATCTTTTCTTCAGTTTTCAAGGTTATATGAGCAAAAAATCTAGTCCTTAAATGAGAATATTAGTCCATTTCAACTTGGTATTGTGAGGTTCTCTAGTCCAGCATCGGTCTATCTAAGTAGCACTCGTAATAATGCTACGACTGACAGCCTCAGCTGCTCGTCATGCTGAGTTCCACCATGGTCTGCGAACTGTCTTAAATATTTCATAGATCTTATCTTTTTTAAAATTCTCACTTTATGGTGTTGGAATTATTATCCTCATTTTAGAGATTAAAAAACAAACACGAAACCTGAGACTTAAAGGTTAAATAATTTGCGTAAGATCACATAGCTAGTACTTTTACTTATATTAAATCTAAGTGCCCTTGCCCTAAACTTCTAAGCCATTCAGCAGCTCTCTAATTCCGGTGCTACAAAAATACTAAGTACATCTAAGAAGGAGGAGTTTTTCCTGGAGAAGGAGAGGATTTAGACTTAGACAGCCCTGTGAAATCTGGCAGTGGTCGGTCAAAATGTAATGCTTGTGCACCTGGTGCCTCAGGCCCCCACCTGATGGTTGGGTGCCCCCACACTCTGTGTCTCCCCCAGCCCCCACAGGCAGAAACCACAGCGAATACTCTGATCAAAGCCAAGCTCTCAGAAATCAAAATGGAAAGAGAACCTTATCCTGTTTTATTGGTGACCCACAGCAAAGTTTGTCCAAGTGGATGCCAGTCTGGTGAAAACCACACACTCGCTGGTCTGTGAGGCCGGCTCGAAAAATAGGTGTAGAGGTCATTTGCCTGTGTGCTACCCTATGATTCTCCTTCTTATGATAAACAACACTTTGAGAGAGCACAATGCCAAAATATAACACAAAAGACAGGAAAAGGGGAAGAAAAGGGATGGCCTGATTCCACTAAGGATGCCAAACAAATGGGAACCAAAAACAAAACCTGGGTACCAACTGAGGATAAAAAGGCAAGGAACTCAACGCAAAGAGAGTGGAGTTCAGACCTGCTGCTGACTTACCACACCGGTGTGGACTCAAGCTGCGAGCAGCAGGATACAAGCGTCCTCTGCGGGTACTGCACCAGGGTCCGGGACAATGGGCAGTGCAGCCTGGGTCTCGTTGCAACCCCCAGGACAACTGCAGAAATAGCTGCAGAAATAAATGAAGACCATCCGAACGAGAACAAACAAAGGGTAACTATTCGGAGCTTGCTCTAGCAGGGGAGTCAGCCACCCTTCACTTGTGCTTGGCAGAGACACAAAAGTAGGCAGGAGTGGGAAAGCTTTAGAGTGGAGAAAGGGGAAGACTTCAGGTATGCCCTGATTGAAGCCTGTTGGCATGGGGAAGCTGGAAGTGGGCTAACTGGAAGCAGGGCTTTCTATATGATTGGTTAGGAGAGCATATTTGGCTTTCTCCAGTTGGTCCCAAAGGCTGGGAAATGTGCTCCAGAGGTGCCAAGGACAGACAGGACAACATGAATATGGATGAGCATTGGTAGGAGTCGCTGAAGCAGCACCGCAGAATCTGGCTCCTGCCCCCTGTCCCAGCCAGCACCAGCCTTGCCTTGGGTCAAGGCTGGGCTCCTGACTTTATGTCTTTTTTCATTCCTCACCTGGTTCAAGCTCCTTCTCAGCTCAAGGATTTTGCAAATGCTAGTCCTTTTCCCTCACATGCTGCTTGTCCCCCACCAACATTTCCCCTTTCCATCCTTGACCTAGATAACTGCTACTAGTCTTTGAGACTTCAATTCAAATAAATAGATGCCATTTAACACCCTGTCCTTTCCTCCATAGTCCTTAGCAGAATTTATTATTGCATATTTGTTTGTGAGATTAACATCTATCTTTCTGAATTTTCTTTTACCATCATTTCATTCAACAGATATTCACTGAGCACCTACTTTGTATGCTAAGCACTGTACTAAGTAATGAGGAGAAAAAACAGACTTGGTCCCTGACTTAATGGAAATTATAGTCTAGTGGAAGAGACAGACATTAGCTGCATATTCATACAAATATGTAATTTCAATC
This sequence comes from Cabassous unicinctus, assembly GCA_029593785.1. Lineage (NCBI taxonomy): Eukaryota > Metazoa > Chordata > Mammalia > Cingulata > Chlamyphoridae > Cabassous > Cabassous unicinctus. Next base: position 18,177 of record JAQZBX010025650.1, read on the forward strand.
TGGGATGAAGTTCAGGGTTTCATCAGACTGGGTCTGCATCATACTGTCTAGTTTGCCACAGGTCCACCACACCCTATTTTCACTTTTGACAGCTTCCTGTCCCCTGAAGACATATGGGTTTGTCACACTGTATTCTGGATTAGACCAGATTTAGAGGTAAGGAAGGTTTAATATGTAGGGTGGAGCTTAATTATAGCAGGCTTTGATAGTCCAAGCAGAAGTGCCTGCACTTTTTCTCAAGGCAATTAGAAATCACTGGAGCTTAGACCATAGAAAATGCATTTCAATAATTTTATTTTTCCATTCTTACAATTTTTATTTTGAAATAATTTCAAGTTTACAGGATAGTTACAAAAATAATACAAAACCTATACAGAGAACTCTAACATACTCCCAACCCATATACCCAGATCCACCAACCTTTAACATTTTGCCACATTTGCTGTATCAATCCATACATCCATCTGTCTATCTGTCTATCTATCTATCATTTATCTATCTGTCTATCTATCTATCTATCTTATCTTTTTAACATTTGAGAAGAGGTTGTATACATCATCCTCCTTGAACACTTAATATTTCAATGTATATTTCCTAAGAACAAGGATATTTACTTACGTAACCACCTTGAATACAGATGCCAAGTTCAAGAAATTTAACATTGATATAAAGCTTATAGTCTATATTACAAATTTTCATATGTCCAATAATGTCCTTTGGTGCATTTTTTCCTCCATTATTAGATCCCATCCAGGATCAGGTGTTGCATTTAATTGTCATGGTCCCTATAGTTGCTCCTTTTTTTTCTTTTAATTATGGAAACATAGACTTTCCCATCTTAACCACTCCCAAGCATGCTGTTTACTGGGATTAATCACATTCATAATGTTGCAATACTCATACCACCATGCATTAGTAGAAACTTCCCATCACCCAAAATATTATGCATTAACTCCTCATTCCTCCCCCTCCCCTACTCCCTGCCCCTGGGTAAGCTATATTCTAGTTTCTCTCTCTATGAATTTGAATATTCTAGCTATTTCATATAAGTGGAATTATACAAAATCTGTACTTTTGTGTCTGACTTATTTCAATCAACATGATGCCTTCAGGGTTCATCCATATTGTTGCATGCATCAGAACTTCATTCCTTTTATGGTGAATAGTATCCCATTGTATATAAATACCACATTTTATTTATCCATTCATTGGTTGATGGACACTTGTGTTGTTCCCATCTTTCGACAAGTGTGAATAATGCCACTAGGAACATTGATGTGCAAATGTCTGTTTGAGTCTCGGCTTTCAAGTCTTTGGGGCATATACCTAGAAGTGGGATTGTGACATCATTTGGTAATTCCATATTTAACTTTCTGAGGTACCACTGTAATAGTCAGCCAAAGGAGTGCTGATGCAAAATACCAGAAATGGGTTGGTCTTTATAAAGGGTATTTATTTGGGGTAGAAGTCCACAGTTGTCAAGCCATAAAGCATAAGTTTCTTCCTTCACCAAAGTCCATTGCCACATGTTGGAGCAAGACAGCTGCCGACATTTGCCAGGGTTCAGGCTTCTTGGGTTCCTCTCTTCCCGGGGCTGTGTTTCTCTCTGGGCTTAGATCTTCTATTTTCTCCACAAGGTCAGCTATAGACTATGAGTCTCTCTAGGCTTTGCTTCTCTCCACAAGGCCAGCTGTAGAATATCAGGCGAAAGGCTTGTCTATCCCGGAGCCTTCTCTCCTTCCTCACGACCAAGCTCCTTTGTCAGCTCGCCTCCCTGGGCTCCAGCATCAAGACTCCAACATCAGACCTGCTCCCTCTGTCCTTTGCCTTGCCTTTTATATTTGATTCACCACCCACCAAGGGGTGGGCTGAACGCCCTACTGGCCCAGTCAATGCCCTAATCATAACTTAATCATGCCCAGATTAACAGACCAGTTTACAAGCATAATCCAATATCTATTTTTTGGAATTCATAATTAAATCAAACTGCCCAACTACTACACTCCACCCTCTGAATTCCAAAAATACATTACAATATTAAAAAAACTTTTAATCAGTAACAATGCAAGTACAAAATCATATCATAGGCAGTTTAAAGAAATACAGTTTGTCTTGGGGCAAAGTCCTGTCTGCTATAGACCTCTGAAACTTACAAAACCATTTAACTGCTTCCAATACACAAATGGAAAGACAAGGAATAAACATTTTCATTATCATAAGGAGAAATTGGGATGTTAAACATGAGTCATAGATCCTCTACAGTTCAGTAAACCTGCAGGGCATCCTCCATTTGATTTCAAAGTCTGAGAGTCATTCTTAAGATGATGATTTCTTCTCTTTGGGGCCACATGGGGACCCACTCTTTCCACAGACTTGCCCAAGGGCCATTTTCTTGGTTCTACCCTCATCAAGCATCTGGGTGTCAACCAAGCTCCAGACCTCACCCTCCAAGAGTGTTGGGGGTGATTGCCACACCTTACCCAATCTTTGGGTTAGAGTCTTAGCCCCCCTAGTACAGTGAGATGAAGACAACATTCCCCCTAACCCTTGGCATGCAGGTTCAACCCTCTCAGAACAACAGTTTGACCACCTGGCCTTCTCTAACCTTTGGCATACAGGCTCAACCCTCTCAGAGCAATGGGTTGGCTACCTGGCCTTCTTTAATTCATGGGGGACAGGAGCACCCCTCTCAGACCTATGGGGTGCTGACGTTAACTGCCCTAATCTTTGAGGAATGTGCTCCACCCTCCCTGTACCCTGGGTTGGCAAAACTCTCCCAGAACATTGGGTGGGAACATCCACCCTCTTCAACTGCTGGGGCAAACTCACCCTCTCTGTATACATGGATGGGGTTCCTCTCTTGGCCCAGGGTGATGTCTTAATTCCAGATCTCAGCATCCATGGTTTTCTTCTTGAAGCTGTTTCTCTTTCAATATCTCCTTTCCACGTCCTTTTTTGTCCAAGCTGACAGTGGTTTTGTTCATACAGCTTTCTCAAAAACTTTGTTGGTTTAGCATGCAGGAAGCAGAGGTCCAAGCCATCAGACAGTAAGACTTTCCACAAGTCTTTCCAAGATAACTGCATCTTCAGTTCTGATTTACAAGTTCCAAGTTTAGTAAAGTCTTCAAATGGGGCATTTTCATCTGGGAATTTGATTTCCAGAAACTTGGAAGTTCCAGAATCAGTTTCTGTTTTCTTTGTGCCCCAAAGTTTAGTCCTTAGTGTATTTCGCTCATCTAGTATTTTGCTATAAGCTGCAAGGAGAAGCCAAGCCACATTCTCCGAGTTTACCTTGGAAAGTTCTTCACCTAAATGCACTGGTTCACCATTTTCAAATTCTGTCTTCCATATAACACCAGGAGTTAATCTTGCTAAGTTCTCTGCAATTTTAACACATGGATTGCCTTTCCTCCAGTTTCTAGTAATAGTTTCATCATTTACTTCTAAGGCATCATAGAAAGTCTCTTTACCATCCATATTGCTATCAACAGTTTCTTCAAGGTGATCTAGGCCTTTTCCATCAAGCATTTCACAATTCCTCCAAAAAATACCCCTTACGCATTTATAAAACCATTCCAACATTTTGGTAATTGCAAAAGCACTATCCCACTCCCGGTACCAAATTCTGTATTAGTCAGCCAAAGGGGTGCTGATGCAAAATACCAGAAATGGGTTGGTCTTTATAAAGGGTATTTATTTGGGGTAGAAGTCCACAGTTACCAGGCCATAAAGCATAAGTTTCTTCCCTCACCAAAGTCCATTGCCACGTGTTGGAGCAAGACAGCTGCCGAAGTTTGCCAGGGTTCAGGCTTCTTGGGTTCCTCTCTTCCTGGGGCTTTGTTTCTTCTGGGCTTAGATCTTCTGTTTCCTCCACAAGGTCAGCTATAGACTATGAGTCTCTCTAGACTTTGCTTCTCTCCACAAGGCCAGCTGTAGAATATCAGGTGAATGGCTTGTCTCTATCCTGGGGCCTTCTCTCCTTCCTCATAACCAAGCTCCTCTGTCAGCTCGCCTCCCTGGGCTCCAGCATCAAGACTCCAACATCAGACCTGCTCCCTCTGTCCTTTGCCTTGCCTTTTATATTTGATTCACCCACCCACCAAGGGGTGGGGCTGAACGTCTTACTGACGTGGCCCAGTCAATGCCCTAATCATAACATAATCACGCCCAGATTAACAGACCAGTTTACAAGCGTAATCCAATATCTGTTTTTTTGGAATTCATAATTACATCAAACTGCCAAACTACTATAACCACCAAACTGCCTTCCACAACAGCTGTACCATTTTACATTCCCACCAGCAACAAAAGAAGCTTCCTATTTCTCCACATCCTTCCCAACACTTGAAATGTTCTTTTTTTAAAATGGTAGCAATTCTAGTGGGTATGAAGTGGATCTCATTGTGGTTTGATTTACATTTCCCTAATGGTTAATGATATTGAGCATTTTTTCATGTGTTTTTTTGTTTTTGTGTTCGTTTTTTGTTTTTTGTTTTTTTTTAGCCATTTGTATGTCCTCTTTGGAGAAATGTCTATTTAAGTCTTTTGTCCATTTTCAAATTGGTTTGGTTGTCATTTTGTTGTTGAGTTGAGGCATTTCTTTATATATTTTGGATATTTAACCCTTATTGGAAATGTGGTTTCCAAATATTTTCTCCCATTGTGTAGGTTGTTCTTTTACTTTCAAGATAAAGTCTTTTGAGGCACAAAAGTATTGGTTTGTTTTTTTTATTTTGATGAGGTCATATTTATCTATTTTTTCTTTCATTGCTTGTATTTTGGGTTTAAAGTCTAAGAAATCATTACTTAATATAAGATCCTTAAGATATTTCTCCATGTTTTCCTCCAAGGGAAAAATTAAGTTGCTGATTCATTTTGAGTTAATTTTCGTATATGGTGCAAATTGGGGTCCATTTACATTCTTTTACATATAGATAATCAGTTTTCTCAGTACCAGTTGTTGAAGAGACTATTCTTTTCCCATTGAGTGACTTGTCACCCTTGTCTCATTCACTTGCCCACAGATGTGTGCATTTCAATAATTTGTTTTAACCACTACAGGAAAGTATATATGCCTTAATGTAAATGGGTTCTCTTCAAGGATATAGGAGGAGAGCTAAAATCATTTAGTTAAAGAGGCAAATGAAAATATATTGCAACAGACAAAAAAAAAACTGGACTCTGATTAGTACCCTAAAAAATTGAGTCTCATGTAGAGGTAGTTATTTGAAAAATGAAAGCATTTACTTGTGAAAAATTTATTATGGAAATAATATACAAAGGGAGAGAAAATATTACAATGACTCCCCATGTTCTGATCATGTATTTTTCAACAATTATCAACACAAGACTAGTTTTGTTTCATCTATAATCCCTCAAATTTTCTCATCCTTACTTCCATCCCTGCTGAATTATTTTGAAGCAAATTTCAGATATCAAAATTTTATACATAAATATTTAAGTATATATCTCTAAAAAATAATCATCGTTGCATAAACATCATTTTACTCCCAAAATTGAAAATACTTCCTTCATACCATCAAAAATCCAGTCAATGTCCAAATATCCCTGTATGTTTCACAATTTTTTTTGCAGTTGGTTTGTTCAAATCAGAATCCAAATAACATCCATACATTACATTTGGTTATGTCTCTTAAATCTCTTTTAATGTATAGTGCACTATTCTCTCTTTTTTTTGCAATTTATTTGTTGAAGAACAATAATTTTATACTGATTTTTGTTGGCTATATCTCTGTGATGTAGTATTTCCTATAAACTAGTAGTTAGATCCAGAGGCTTGCATGATCAGATTCAGGTTTAAGGGGTTTTGTTTGTTTGTTTGTTTTATGTGTATGTTTTTGTTTTTGTGGGTTTTGCAAGAATACCTCATAGGTGGTGGTGTACTTCTTATTGCATCACATGGGCATGCTCAAGACACCTGGCAGTCTTTTTTGCAATGTTAGGGCCATCAGTGGGTTCAGGTGTCATAACCTGGTCCAGTCATCATAAAATCTCCTATCTGTGTTTCATCTAATCATTTAAGAGCCACTGAAAAACATTTGTCTTATTCATTATGTTTCACTGAAGATTATAAACTAATGATATTCTAATTATATTATCCCTTCTACATTTATTAGTTCGAATTCTTCAAAAAGAAGTAATTTACTTCACATCTACCCATCAATAACAACTTCAGTACAGTTCTGCAGAGAAAAGACAAAACAATTGCTCATTTATTTTCCTTTCTTTTCCAGTGTTCAGAATATTGGGCTGGATCCTTAGCTTCCTTCAGAAGTGATGTGTGTATGTGTGTGCTTTAATTGTTGCTGAAAATCGATGAACTCCAAGATTTTTTAACATGTTCAATGTATTTCATTGCTTTGTAGTTACTCTTTTTGGTGCTGAAATTGTCTTATCTGCATTCAATGGGCTCTTCAGTTTGGTTCCTAAGTGCTTTGGGCATGATCGTGTGGTCTTGCAGAAATCCTAACTTTCTGGTATGACAAGATGTTCAAGGCTCATCCCTGACTTCAAATCAGACATTTCTCCAAGATGCTCTTTCCTTTTTTTGTGGGAAATGGGATTTAGAAACCACAATCTGGGAGCTAACAATGCTCATTGCCACTGAGTTAGTCATGGTATCTGGGCCTTTTCAACAGAGCTAGAAAGAATGTATATTTAAAAAAATATATATATCATGTGTTCTTGATGTATTTCTTTTTTTTTTCCCATTTATTTATTTATTTATTTATTTATCCCCCCCCTTGCTACTTGTGCTCATTGTGCCAATTTGCTGTGCATTTTTCTGTGTCTGCTTGTCTTCCTTTGTTGTGTCATCTTGTCGCACCAGCTCGCTCACTGCGCCGTGCGGGCTGTCAGCTCACCGCGCCGCGCAAACTGGCTTGCCTTCATCAGGAGGCCCCGGGAACTGAACCCGTGGCCTCCCATATGGTAAACGGCAGCCCAACCAATTGAGCCATAGCCGCTTCCCCTTGATGTATTTCTGATACCAATTTAGAATATAGGACTTTTACTTAACTTCTTTGATTTATATTTATCTCTTTTTTCTTGCAATGAAAATCTTGGTCTAGTGAAAGTAAACATACTTTTTTTTCTACAAAATATATTATTGTTTCATAATAATGGTACCATATTAGAAAATATCATAGTATCAAAAAAACCAAAATCATACTAAAAAGATAATTACTAAAAAACAGTTCAGATTTCTTTGCACTTTTTTTTTTGTCCTTGGGATATACTCCACTATGTTCATTCCAATTACTGTGGTTTAAAAATAGAAGTATTTAAAGCGTCCAGACTTAGCACACACCCAGGGAGTTTTAACCAACTTTGAAGGTGGTAACTATGTGGCCTGCAGAGGTTGTGATCTGAGCACTGTACCCAACTATTTATTAACTCAAGTTTCTGCTAATTCAGGGAAGGATATGCACACAGTTAAATTTACAATATTCACTTTAACTTAACCATCTATATTTAGTAGGAGTTATATCCTTGCTAATGATCAATTACTCAACTGGCTGAGTTGTTAATTTCCCTCATGAAGCTCTGGTCTTTAAGAGGAAGGTGCAAAGTCCTAGAGTCATAAAGGATTAGAGCAGTACTAGACCTGAGAGGTCATCTGGTTTAATCCCCTCAATATATACAGGAGGAAACTAAGATCCAGAAGATTTTAGTAACGTGCCTAAAATCGCACAGCTAGTTAAAAGCAGGGGTGGGAATAGAAACTAAGTCTACTGCCTCCCTGCCATTAAACTATGATCTGCCTCCTTAGTCTCTTGTGTAAATGCTAAAAGGTACTGCCATTTTTGCAGTGAGAAAAGGACTCTCATTCTGAAAGTTTAATTTCAAGACACAAGATACCCAATAAATGTATATGGTAATTTGCTCAATTTTGTGGCAGAAGTTTAGTTATAGGTCCTGTTTATAAGGCAAGGCAGCCTTTATTGGCTACTGTTTTTAAAGAACTTGTCCAGATAACAAATTGACGAAAACATGTACCCAGTGCCATGTGAAAACTGAAGACACTGCTTCAAACATTTAAGAGACGTTTTCCACCATCTTGAATCATAAAACACAGCATTACTTTAAAATAATTTCTGCAATCCTGATTATAAATGTTGTCTGTGTTCATTTATCTTATCCAATAAACTACTCCCTTGTATAGGGCATTGTGCTACAAGGGATTTTCCAAGAATTAGAACTCTCCAAAGATGGAATTGGCTTCCTTATAAGTTAGTGAAGTAGGGAGCTGGAGGCTAGTGAGTTCTTATCAGAAATATGCAAAGGGAATTCTTACAGAGGTCAAAGAATGGAGCTTGATAACATTTGATATCCTTCCTAATGTTGAGGTTAGATGAGAGATTTTTATTCTATAATTTGTGTGATGTCCCAATTAAAGTACTTGTGTGAAGGAGAGAGTAACAACCATTTACACAGAGACACAACGTGCCCTTCCCTTCCCTCTTCCCTCCAAGTCCAAGTTCAGTCTCCATTTATAGCCTTGTCTACAGAGACTCAAAGTATCAGAAGAATAATCCAGACAGTGAACCCTTAGAGAAGTCTCTATGGGGCATTCTCTAAGATGCCCAAATGAAAGGGCAGACTCTGTGAGAATCACAGCAACTTCCTGTTGGCCATGCACTGCCTGAACTGTCAGTATTCTTCTTCCTTCTCTCTTCAACTGTCCTCTGTTTAAATCATATATTAGTCTCTTCTATTGATTCTCCTTACCCACACCCACTCCCAGCTATATTAGCTGTTAAGTTCTAATCCAAGGATGAAAGATTAGTGAACAAACTAGGGACTTGGAAAATTATTCAGCTAAAGCCTATGTGCCAGTTCATTCAAAGCCATCCAACAAAGACTTGAGGCCTTTCCATATGCCAGGGTCTGAATAGATGCTGGGGAAAAAAGGAGAAGACACAGTTCCTGCTCTTCCAGGTTAATGGGGGAAGGACAATAATAAAGGAGCAGTTGCAGGAAAGGCAGTGAGCATGAGGATGGGGAAGGGTAGGTTCCTAACTTCATCTAGGAGCAGGAGCCTCTTGGGAGAAAGTGATATGTCAGTTTCCACCTGAAGGATAAGTAAGAGTTAGTCAAGCAAAGAGTGAGAATTTCCATGTGGGGGAAAGGCAAGTCCAAACAACCTTAGCAAAAGAGACTTTGTTGAATTCGAGGAACTGAAAGATGTCAAAATTCATTGGAATGTAGATTAGAGAAAGGGAATGCCTAGAAATGAAAGAAAGAGGAAGGCAGGAGTCTGATGGTGGAGGAACTCATCATGGCACCCTCTAAGTATGAGTAATAATAATAATTATAAATTCCATTCTTTGGTCCTGAAGGAGTTATTTCCTGGCTTCTTAAATGGCCTATCAGAGTTCTTCATTCAGTAGTCAAAAACCAACATTTTTGAGCATCTACTAGAGGCCAGGCATGGTATACTAGGCTATGGAAGAAAAACTATTAATAACAAACAGTCCTCTCATTAAGGGGTTCATAAACTAATGTCTGTCTTTCTTTTTAAAACACCAAATATTAACAACAACAAATATACCCAAGAACAAATAGACACACACAAAAGGCTAAAAGATGTATTTATTTTTATTCTGGTAACATATACACAACCAGAGTTACTCATTTAATCATTTTCAAGTATACAGTTCAGCAGTGTTAGATACACTCACAATATTGTGCTACAATCACCACCATCCATTACCAAAACTTTTCCACCACCCCAGACAGAAACTCTATACCAAACATTAACTAAACATTAACTTCCCATTCACCACTCCCACCCTTGATAAACTGTATTCTAATTCCTGATACTATGAATATGCATATTCTAGTTGTTTCATATATGTGAGATCATACAATATTTGTCCTTCTGTGTCTGGTTTATTTCACTCAATGTGATATCTTCAAGGTTCATCCATATTGCAGTATGTGTAAGAACTTCATTCCTTTTTACAGCTGAATAATATTCCATTGTATGTATATACTATATTCTGTTTACCCATTCTTCCACTGATGCACATTTGGGTTGTTTCCACAATTTGCTTCAACAAAGGCAATTGTGAATAATGCCTCTATGAACATCAGTGTGTAAATATCTCTTCTAGTCCCTACTTTCAATTCTTCCGGGTATATACCTAGAAGCTGGATTGTCAGGTCATTGTCAGGTCATATGATAGTGCTGTGTTTAACATTTTGGAGAACAACCAAACTGTATCCCACAGTGGCTGCACCATTTATATTCCCACCAATAATGTATAAATGTTCCTATTTCTCTACATCTTTGTCAACACTTGCTACTTTCTGTTTTTTGTTTGTTTGTTTGTTTTTTTAATAATAGCCATTCTAGTGGGTGTCCTTTTAGACTAAATTTTAAAATAGAGTGGATACTTATCACTACTGGTTTAATGGAAACTCTAAGGCAATAGAGTTTAATGGAAACTCTAAGGGTTCTAACTCCCTTGACAAAATGTTTTCAATTTTAGAGTATGGGTTGAGAAACCTGGTGATCATGTCTAGGAAATTCAGCCTGTATGTACCAATCATGGCACTTAGAGTCAAGGGCTGTCTCTGGAGATAGGATTTCTCCTCAGAATACTCTTGAGATTTTCTGTATATTTTAACCACGCTCTTTGGAAAGGATGTAATATAACAATATAATATGAGAAGGGCTAAGGAAGAGATGGGTAATGTACACTGTAGGCAGCCTGAATGCCAAGTGATGGGGCTGGGGGGTGAGAAGAGAACTCTGCCCTAAACAGTCAACACTGCCATGATTATTCAATCCAGGCTGACTAATAATAATAATAAATTCCATTCATATCACATTTCATTAATTTCTCATTTGTTTAATTCAGCTAATCTCAATTGAGCACACATCAGAACAACCCTAAGGTTTTGAGAACACACAAAGTGCTGAGCCCCACTCCGAGAGTTTCTGACTCAGTAGGTCTGGGTGGGGGCTGAGAATTTACATTTCTAACAATTTTCCAGGTGACACTGACACTGCTGGCCCAGGGACCACACTTTGAGAGTCTCTGGCTTAACTCATTCTACAAAAAATGTTCAAGGGCCTCCTCTGTGCCAGGCTGTTAGGGTTGGGAGGATACAAATTCCTGCTCTCCAGGGGCTCACCCATTCATGGAGGAAATAGAAATAAAAATACAGAATTATAAAACATCACAATACAGCAAAGGCT
>JAQZBX010025651.1:0-29394 GCA_029593785.1 Cabassous unicinctus
TTCTGGCACACTAATCCTACATGTTAGATCACCACACTACCACAGGAGTTTGAAGAGTTTCAATTGATTTAAGCCAACATTAAAAATGAAATGATAGATGCTAGGCTGACACATAAGGACAAGACAATCACTTTTACCTTTTGGCAAAGAAAAGGGCAAGCCTAGTTTCTTTTCCTTCAGCAGTTTAGTGTTATTCCCTTAACTTGTTTCTATTAATATATGCCCATTTAATACTCAATAATATCCAAAACAAGTAAAAAGTAAGGAATATCATGTGGGTCTAAAAATTGCAAATACATATTAATAGGTTGATTTCTCTATCAACATTTAGAAAAAATATTTTTAAAAGTGGATTTAAGATTAGAAATCTCAGAAACACTAAAATCTATGAGGTGAGCCAAGGAAGACAAGCCCACAAAGGGACAGAAAAGGAATGGTCAGAGAAGCTCAGAGACAACCAAAGGGCTAGTGAGTTTTCAAGGGTGTATAATATGAAGGATGAAATTTGCTCAATAAAAAGTCAAATATGAAAAGGCCTCAAAGTGACCATTTGTTTTGGCAATTAGGATGACATTAACTACCTTACACACAGCCCCATTAACAGAGTTGTGGAGGCAGACAGGGTACGCTGTGTGGAGGTATGAGTAGTGAGGATCTAGACTCCAGATGGAAATGAGAGTGAGCGAGTGAGGGCAGCCAGAGGAATGAGAGGGAACGCCAGAGAGGACTTCAGGTAGAACAAAGTCAAGGAAGACTTTTTTATTTTTTTATTGTTTTAAGGGTTAGAGAAAGGAGGATATTTATTGCTTAAAAGGAAGAAGCCAGAAGAAGAAAACACATGGAAGACATATTTGAGAAAGAGGAATACTAGGTTCATTTTTGAGTCTACATGTGTTCAGTTATTGCCTAGATTCTGGGACTACTTATTTGCCTAAAATGAATGTCACAAGTTCTAGGCCATCAGTTAAGCCTCAAGTCATGCTTGTTTCTTTCTGCTACTTTCTGACTTTTGGGTTTTTTTTTTGCTTTGTTTTGTTTTTAAAGATTTATTTTTATTTATCTGTCCCCCCCTTGCTGCTTGTGCTCACTGTGTCTATTTGCTTTGTGTTTTTCTGTGTCTGCTTGTCTCTCTTTTGTTGCGTCATCTTGCTGCACCAGCTCACCACACTGCGCGGTCCATCAACACACCGCACCGCGTGGGCCTGTTTTGCCTTCACCAGGAGGCCCCGGGAATCGAACCCAGGGCCTCCCATATGGTAAACGGGAGCCCAACCAATTGAGCCACAGCTGCTTCCCTCCTTTCTGACTTTGGACAGGTCCTAGTTCCTGGTCTTTGGTTTTATCCTTTACTATGAAGTCCCCAAATTCATTTAAGTTTTCCTAGACTGTGATTTGTTTAGGAAGGGAATGTGTCAAAAATTCTGATCTGCTGGTGGTCTTCTAAGAGGGAAGAAGCCCCGGAAGAAAGAGTTCCACTTTTTCTACTTGATACAGTTGTGCCTACATGGAGCACCTGGAGGTGACCATGAAGATAGGATTACTGAGGAAAAAGAGGGAGATAACCAGTGTCCTTGAAATATTGTTGAGTGTCTGAATTAGTTACACCCAGAACTGTATACCTTAACTCTTCTTTTTAGATGAGATCATTTGTTTCTTAGATAAATTTTACTGGATTTTCTGTTTATTTAAATAAAAAATTCTAAGTGTCACATTGCATAAGCAAAGTATAAAAAGAAAACTGAGGGAAAGGGATGTAGCTCAGTGGTTGAGTGCCTGCTTCCCATGTACTAGGTCCGAGGTTCAATCCCCGCTACCTCCTAAAACAAAACAAAACAAACAAAACTGTGGGAATACTACATACCAGATATATTATTTAATTTAATCTTTAAAACAACTCTGTGAGGTTTATATTTTGATACCCACTTAAAGATGAGTCTGACTCAAAGCCTGTCCTTTTTCCATGATGTTATAAATCTTGACCTGAAAATTTAATATGCATAATTAAGTTTTTGGTTCTAGCTGAAACCAGTTTCCTAGATTTCAAACTTTTATCTTCTGAACATCAAGGTTCTGCAGTAGAGCATAGGGGCTAATAGTACAGATTGAGAAATAAAATAACTATTCAAAAAAAGTCTCAGCACATTAGCTAGGTGAACTGAGATAAATTGCTCAAGTCCTAGGTTCTGAATTATTATCTGTAAAAGACAATAATAGTACCTACCCTAAAGGGTTGTTTTTAAGTATCAAATTGGATAACGCCTATAAAACTTTAAGCCAATACCAATACAAATTTAGATATGTAAAAAGGGTGGTTTTATTTGTATTAATACTGCTACTGCAAAATATACATCAATTTTTAAAAATCACATCATAGACTTTTGAACTCTTTTAGTTCAGACTGCAGAGGTAAAAATTTGTTTCCCAGTTCTTAGACTTTGAGTTCTAAATATCCTTGTCAGGGAGGTGTAAACTTAACTTATAATTCAAAAATAGCTCATAAGCAAAATATATAAATGACATTCTTAAGTGTTACTTAAAAAAAACAAATAGAATCAATTTATACCAACCATTAAATTTATGATAACAATTACTTGGAATTAGTGACCATATATCTAAACATTGCAACACAGCTACGTGGAGGAAGGAAAGAGAGCATGGCTAGTTAAAATTTAAGAAAATGATAATCTTCACTGCATTTTACTATGCCTGGCTGCCAACTTTGTACTGTGTTGACATATACTGAACTTGCAATCAAAGGATGTAGCTGGGATCAAGCCCCTTCTCCATTATTTATTATGTCTGTAACTTTTTCCAAGTCATTTATCACTTCTCAATCTCAGCTTCTTTATCTTTAAAATGGGGGTGATGATTTAGCCGTTTGCTTATCTCACAGGTTGATTCTAAGAATCAAAGTATATACAAAAGCCTTTTATGCATGGAAGACTGCTATAACATGTAAGGAAAATAAGAAAAATTTCAAAGAACACAAATAGTGGGACCTTCAGACTGCCTTCTGAAGCATGTTCTTTAAACTTTTTCTTTTCCATTGCGATATGTATTCATTACTTATTCTGAAGCGTCAGCAGCCTTTCTGAAACCACAGTCCTGAAACAGCACAGTGCCAGGGATGGCTGTAGATTCAACCAGTACCTTTTGATGATGATAATCTTTGAAGGTTTCCCTTTATAGAGCTATTCTCACTTTGTTCGCTTTATTTGATAGAATCAAGATACAGGCTTAGCAAGTGATAGTCCGTTTGAGACAAGGCTGGAAATCATTCAATCAAGAAACCACTCAATCACTCTGTCTAGAAAACAAATGGATTAGAGAAGAAAAACCAAGATGACTCAGACCCAAACCTGAAAGTGTTTTTAATGGGGCATTGATTCAGCCTCTACTGAATATTTACTAAAAATAAAAAACAATATTGGTAATACTCGTTGTGGAGTCTCTTCCAGACAGCAATGACATCTGAGAAACTTTAGGAAGATTGGTATAAAAACTCTATAAATAATAGCATCATCTTTATATATGTTTATTTTTCTCATTCCAAAAAGCCTTGAATAAAATGAACTATTTTCCAGAAATGTCAGGAAGCTGTAGAAATCAGTAAATTGGGCACCACCACTCACTAATCTATTACTGCAATTGTCAGTTGCTTTGAAAGCCCAGACCCCCTTTCCCCACAGAAACTGTGCTTTCCACACTGGTTAGATTCTCCGGCTGGCCCAAATATTTACTGCAAACTCAGTGTGAGCCAAAATGGGAAGGAGCTGCTTAGAAAGCTAAGGTAATCATTGACAGCATTGACAGTTGAAACTAAACAAGAGTTAGAACAAACCAGGAGCAAAAGGGCCACATAGCAATTCTGGGTGCAATGTTTGAGAAGGAATATGTCCAGAAGAGACCTGAGAAACAAACTAGAAACCACAAGTTACCTTGCTATTTTCCTTCATAACCAAGTGTCGAAAAAAACAGTCTACATTTGTGGATTATCCTTTTATTCACTGGAAATTTTTTATATAATATTTGATAAATACAAAAGGAGATATCATTTTGGAGATATTACAAACAAAACACCTATGAATATTTCTGGATATGTTTTCTGATAGCACTTTTGCAGGATTTTCTATAGGGAATATATTGAGGACTGCAATTATTTGGTTGTAAGAAATTTCAAACGCCCGATTTTGTCAAGGAAATGTCAAACTGTTTTCTGCAGTTATTGTTCCAATTTATTTTCCCACAAGCAGGGTATAAAATTTCCAGAGTTCGCCATATTTACCAATACTTGATACAGTCATATTTCTTAATTTTTTTCAATCTAATGATAAAATTACATCCGATTATAGTCTTAACTTGTATTTTCCTGACTATTAAAGAGATCGAGCACCTTTTAATCATTTATTTCGCATTTTGTTTCATGTCTGTTCATGTCATTTGCCTATTTTTCCACTAGTTTGCTTGTCTTACTTACTGATTTATAAGAATTTTAAAAATATATGTAAATATATTCTGAAAACGAATCCTTTGTTAGTTAAATGTGTTGCAAATTTCTTCTCCAGTTTATAGCTTGTCTTTTTACTTTAATTATATAACTTTTGATGAACGGAAACTCTTAAATACATTGTAGATGAATTGATCAGTCTTTTCTCCCATGTTCCCACTTTTTGTTTCTTGTTTAAGAAGTCCTTTGTTATTTATTTATTTATTTATTTATTTTCAAAGATTTATTTATTTATCCCCCCTCGCCGCTTGTGTTTACTGTGTCCATTCGCTGTGTGTTTCTTCCGTGTCTGCTTATCTCCCCCTTGCTGTGAGGTCCTGCTGCATCAGCCCACCGCGCCGCGCGGGCCGCCGGCCTGCCCTCGCCGGCCTGCCCGGGAAGCGAACCCGGGGCCTCCCATATGGTAAACGGGAGCTCTATCCATTGAGCCACACCCGCTTCCCATCCTTTGTTATTTAGAAAGCATGAGATGTTTGCCTATATTTTTTTTTCTAAAAGTTTTAAATATTTGCCTTTCATGTTTGAGCCCTTAATCCAACTGGAATTGATTTCTGATTATGGTGTGGTCCTCAAATCACTTTTCAATCCATGCATTTTTAATTGCGCTGCAGTCCTCCTCAGAAATTGCTCTGGCTCAGGTCACCAGTGACTTTCATTTTATCAAATTCAATGGGTAATTTCCTACCCCTGATTTTTTTTTTGCTGTTGCAGCATTTGAGAATCTCTAGCACTCTCTCCTTCTTGAAAATGTCTTTAATTTTGCTCTGTGACATTACTCTCCCCTGACTTTCCTTCCACCTCTTGATCTGATCATTTTTGGCCTCATTCATTGCTCCATTTGCCTTGCAAATGGTGATGTAACCCAGGGTTCCATCTTCAACCACTGCTTTTCTGATCTATTTAGTATTTCCCAATGACCTCCACACAGCCATTGCTTAGACACCTATATTCTAATGACTTATACAACCATAATCGCAGCCCAGGCCCCCATCCATAATGCTAGGTGCCTTGAGCCAAATGTGTAACAGGTATTGCTGTTGAGATATCCCAAAAGCATCTCAAAATAAACATTTTTAAAGGAGAACAATTCATCCGTTCCTCCACCATCCAAACTCTGTTCCTCTTGCCTTATTACTTAACCCAAGAATTGATGCCACCTCTACCCAAACAAATCCAAAATAGGAAGTCATCCTATGCTCCTCCCTTGCTGTCACTCTCCTTCATCCATTGTATCTAATTAATCAGTCCTATAGATGCTTTCTCTTAACTATCCCCTATGTGTGCCTACTCATCTCTGCTCCCTCTGCAGCTGTCTTAGTTCATGGACCCATTATTTCTTACTTGAGTTTTTGCAGTAGCCTTCTAAATTGTCTTCCTGGAGCCAAGCTTAAGACAGAATCCATCTTCATAACATGTCAAAGTGATCTTTATAAAATGCAAATCTGATCATAGGGCAGGAAGGGAGAACCGTATACTTCACGGTCCATGTTACTTCTCCCCTTACAGGAGGTACCATTCTTTCATTCCCTTTTTAGTACTTCAACTCTGATCTCTTACTCTCCACAACTTGAAAACTCTGTAGGGAAGCAGATGTGGCTCAGGTGACTGGGCTCCCGCCTACCACATGGGAGGTCGCTGGTTTGGATCCCGGTGCCTCCTAAAGAAGACAGTAAGCTGGTGCGACAGACAGGCATAGCAAGCTGACACAACAAGAGACACAAGAAGAAAAAACATAATGAACAGACACAACAAAGCAGGGAGCAGAGGTTCCCAGTGCCTCCTAAAGAAGACAGTGAGCTGACGCGCCGGGCGCGTTGATGCAACAAGATGACACAACAAGAGATGTGGGGAGGAAAAACAGAATAAGAGACACAACAAAGTAGGGAGCGGAGGTGGCTCAAGCGATTAGGCACCTCCTTCCCATGTCAGAGGTCCCGAGTTCAGCTCCCGGTGCCTCCTAAAGAAGCAAAGAAGACAAATAGACACAGCAAGTGAAAAACAACAAGGGGGTGAGGAGAAATAAATAAATAAAAATAAATCTTTAAAAAAAAAAAAAGGAGAAAACTCTGTAAATTCTAAATTCTTTAAGAAAAAAAATTGCCTCCAGTCCTGAGCTAAAATTTGACTCTCACCTAAAAATAAATCATCAACACTCTCAGTTATGCTGGCCACAATATCTACCATAGGGTCTATAGAGGGTCTATGTCTTCCTTTCTCCTTAGTATCACTTCCAGATTATGCTCCACCTTTATATGAAATACTCTGCCCCTTTGAGGCCCATGTCATTCTGTTATATGAATCTATATTCCCCACTGTGGCTTTACCTACAGATTTTCTGGTCCTCTCCTCATATATTAACAACTTTAACAGCTGGCACACTTCTCCCCATCACATGTCCTTGCATCATTATGGTTGTCATCAACAGACAACTCATCCAAAATCTGGGCTGCTCATTTCTTGACCTAAGCCCCACTGAACGCCTATATATTTCCATGACTCTTCTCACTCTATACATTCTTCCTTTGAGAAATCTTGTCCTCTCACATGGCTTTAAGTACTTTCTATATTATAGTTCCTACCAATACTTATCTCCAGCTAGTCTCAGAGTTTCAGCCCTAGACTTGTATCTCTAACTCCTGCTGGACATCCCCATTTAGATGTCTCGTAAACACTTGAACTCAGCATGATCACAACTGAATTCATTATATGCATCTATCTCCAAATCTTATTATTCTCCTCCATTATACCATATCTCAAATAATGGCACCACTGTCTACCCAGTTGCCAAAGGAGTCACTGTTTCTCCTATTTGCTCATTCTCCAAATTAAATCAATAATTGTATCACTACCTCTTAAATCAGGATTTCTTAACAAGGGGTCCATGACCTTGAATTGAAATTCAAATGAAACATTATTCTTGTGGGGACATGTTGGTGTGGGTGTGATGTACTTATTAAATAATACACAGTATAGTGTATACTTAGTAAGGGGTCCATGGTTTTCACCTGGCTGGCAAAGGTGTCCATGGAACAAAAAAGGTTAAGAACCCCTGTCTTAAATATATTTCAAACCTCTCCTTTTCCTTTCATTCTTATGCTATCACTCTAAATCAAATCATTTTGCTTCCTTGCCTTATATATAGCAATAAACTACTAGTGGCCTTCTGTTTCTCCAGTCTTTCTTTAACATATTATCATGTGGCATGGTAGCAAGAGTCATTCATTTTCCAAAAATTCAAATCTCTTCATACTCCCTGTTAAAATCCCATTTATATGTTATGAAATAGAATGGAGCTAGTAGTGGGGACAGTACAGTTCACGCTCTAAAATGTTCTTATTGGGGGAGTTAAGCTCACAAAATCGATTTGGAAGCCTGTTAAAACTTTCCTTCAGGCTAAAGTTGTAGTTATTCAAAAGTTTTACAGGGTATACAAGGGAGGTGTGGAATTCCAGAAGCCAACCCTCTGCTCTACTCTGCCAGCTTCCTCACCATTCTGATGGCCAGTTACTCTTAGACAATGGAGAAACTTTTAGCTCTTTAGAGCTTTGTTCCCTCTTTTCCCTTAACAAGTCTTTGTATGTCCCTTTTCACTGTCAGGGTCACATCTCTTCTTGTGCTAGTTGTCAGTCAGTTCTGATTAATTTCCTGCTAGATGGGGATAGAGAACAGCTTTAGGAAAAGGAAATTTCACAGTGTGGTTGGCTGTCTTTGAGTAGTAGCTGCAAGATAATCAGAATTTTCACAATGTAGTAGACTTTTGTTGTCTTTTGTCATGCTTTAAGAGTGTATTCTCCTTCCTTAACCTTGGTTGGAATAAGCTTGACTCCAAGAAAAGGAACAGAAAAGAATAATTTAAAAAATACAGCCATATTTTTATAATTTACATTTGCCATTAATATCAACCTCTTCTGTCTCATCTTTCCTCACTCTCCTACTGACACTTGATACTTGTAGCAGACAATGGTTCAAATTCCATGTCTGGTCAGCACTCACCATTCTACACATACTGGCATCTTCATATTGTAGGCATCAGTGACTTTCTGCATGACTACTTTCTCTAGTCACAAAATCATGCATAGCCCATGTGGGGGAAAGCCAGAAGTGCCGGGGAGATGCAATACTCAGAAAAAGCCCTCAACCAAGGATGGATGAGAATTGTGGAATAAATACCCCATTTTCCTCATGCCTTGAGTGGGACAATTTTGAAGAATGTTCTACACAGTCTTGCAGAGGCTCCTGTGGGATTAGGCCCTAGTTATATGAAGAAGTAATCTCTTCACTAATTTACCTTTATTGGTTTTCTTAACTTCTCAGTCTCTCCCCACCCTCCACCCCTTACCTACAAGAGCTTTTTCAGACCAAAGCCCAAATAAATTATTTGTACCTTCTCTCAGAGTCTATTTTGAGAGTACCCAACTTAAGATAATTTGTACCAGAAATAGTCCTAAGAAGAAAATCCTCAGAAGTTGATTCTGGAATTGGATCATTCACCAGTCAGATGGGAGCAAGGGCCCCATTGCTGGTGATAAATGGACTGATGATAACCTCTAGCATGCTGTAGCATCACTATTACAAAGTAATTCTTAGATCTTTTCTTTAATGAATTGGGAGCAGTTATAGGTGGGAGGGAAATGATCATCTTAATGGCTATGAAATTGGTTGGTTATTGATAAGAGCCATAGACTCCCCAAAGGAAGAAAATGACATTCTCAGGTCAACCAACTATAAACAGGACTTAGGGTAATAGCCAGAATCCCTTCATGGCAGCATTTAAAAATATATCCTTATTCCCACAGCCAAAGGACAGCCAGTGTTTTTAATCAAGTCCAAAATTAGATATTGTAGAGGTAAAAGAGTTACAAAGGGAGCTGAATTCAAAGCCCCCAAAACTCCCCTATGCTAATCTGAAGTAAGGAATAGGATCCTATGAGCTAGGCTGCAGACTTTTGAGTGAATTTCTTGAAAACCATGACCCTCCAAATTTCTCTGAGTGGGCAAAAATAGTTCCCACCACTTGCTAGAGGAGAGCAGCCTCTCATTGCCAGAAAGTCAGTCTTTTGAGAGCTGTTAAACACAGGTTTGAACTCACCCTAAGGAGACTAGAGGACCCAAAATGTCATTATGGATCCCTGTTAAAGTGGAACATCCTAAAAATAAAAATAATCACTTACCGTTGGGCAGCCATTGTAGCTCAGTGGTTGAGTGCCTGCTTCCCATGTATGGGTTCCCAGGTTCAATCCCCAGTATCTCTTAAGAAAAAAAAAAAAAAAAAGAAAGTGCAAATTTGCTTTTTATGTGATAAATGTTGTCTTGGTCAAAGTCCATCTCACTGAGAGCCCGTTAACTTTGTGTTCATTTTCTAGAATCTTGAGAGCATAATTTTGATGAATATATTTGGTTGCTGGCAGAACTTTTACAATGGTTCCCTGACATGGTTGGTGTTAGAGTCATTATTATAATATAGCCCTGGAGAAGACCCCTAAACCTATCTACCACTCCCAGGCCAAGATAGTAAGTTAAAAGCAATCTTACATTCTAAGTAGAATGGCAGAGATTTGTGCCACCTTACCCTCGAAGATTAAAGAATGCAGGGGTTCAGTCCTCGTTCTTATATCCATTTAATTCACTAGTATGACCCTGCAAAAACTAGTTGGATTAAGGCAGGTGAAGATGAATTTCCATAAACTTAACCAGGTAATGGATCCACCTGCAGATACTTTGCCAGATGTAATAACTTAACTAGAACCAATCAACACAAGTTCTGTAACTTGGTATGTCTATTTTATGGAGATGGCATTCTTTATAATCTCTATCCCAAAATGAGGATCAAGGGCAGTTTACATTCACCTGCTGAATGACAGTATAAGTTCATACTCTTGCTTCAAGGCTAAATTAACTCTCCTGCGCTCTATCTTAATAAGACCCAAGTGAGCCTTGTTAATCTTGACATTTTCACAAACATCACACTGACCCGCTATATTGATGACTTTATGTTAATGAGCCTGGAGAGTAGGAAGTGGCAAATACCACTGGTAAGATACATGTGCTCTACCGGGGGGGAGGGGGGGCATAGATAAGCTCTAAAATCATCAGGATCCTGACATATTGGGGAATTTTTCAGAGGTCCATTGTCTTGAGGTATGCTTGGATATCTCTTCAAAGATAAAGGACAAGTTCATGTTCCTTATCCCTCTATCATTAAGAAAGCAGCACAGCATTTAATATTCCTCCTTACATTTTGGAAATAGCCTGTAACACATTTGGAACTACTGCTCCTACACATTTATTGGATAATGTGGACAGCTTCCAAATTTGTTTGGAGCCCAGAGAAAGAGAGGGCTGTGCTGCAGATTAAGGCTGCAGGATAAGCAGACTTGCCACTTGGCCACATGAATTGTCAGAGCTCATGTTGCTAGAGATATTCAAGTGTATCAGTTAGCCAAAGGGATGCTGGTGCAAAGTACCAGAAATCTGTTAGCATTTATAAAGGGTATTTATTTGGGGTAGGTGCTTATAGTCACAAGGCCATAAAGTGTAAGTTACTTCCCTTATCAAAGTCTGTCGCCATGTGTTGGAGCAAGATGTCTGCCGGTCTCTACGAGGGTTCAGCCTTCCTCTTCTTCCTAAATGTCTCACTCCCAAGGGCTCATTTCTTTCTGGACTCAGCTGCTCTGTTCTTTCCACAAGATCAGCTGTAGACTATCAGGCTCTCTCTCTTCCCAGGGCCTCTGCTGTGTCTATGGAGCCATCTCTATTCCTCTGTGTTCTTCTCCCATGTGCTTACTTCCTGGGGCTCCAGCATCAAAACTCAAACTCTCTTCTCTGTCGTGTAGTTTTCTCTGTGAGTCTCCATACACCAAGGGAGCGGAGACCCAACATCCTACTGACATGGCTGAATCAAAACCCCAATCTTAATTTAATCAAGTAAAAGTGAAACCTCTGAATCTAATATGATCTAATACACCCAGAGGAA
This sequence comes from Cabassous unicinctus, assembly GCA_029593785.1. Taxonomy (NCBI): domain Eukaryota; kingdom Metazoa; phylum Chordata; class Mammalia; order Cingulata; family Chlamyphoridae; genus Cabassous; species Cabassous unicinctus. The sequence continues at coordinate 11,481 of JAQZBX010025651.1, forward strand.
CAGACCAGTTTACAAACATAATCCAATATCTATTTTTAGAATTCATAAAGAATATCAAACTGCTACACCAAGGTAGATAAGGATGCTATATAGAATCTAAGATTTTTTGAGTAAGGTCATTCTATGAACAATAGAGAATGACTCAAAAAGCAGCTCCTAGCATGCCACTAGTAGAAACTAAGTGCATGGGCTCAGTAGAGGTTACGTGCAAGACCATGGAAAAATCAAGTGACACATAATTGAAAATGCTTATCATGTGCTGGGCATTTTCAGACCCACAATGTTAAAGGCACAGTAGAAATCCATAGTATGGTAGAAATGGAAATTGGATCCAAAAATGTCCAGATAGCATAAGTTAAATGAAGAAGTTCCCCAGGCCCCCAAGTCATCTATTCCTCTTGTACTGTTGTCTCTCCTTGAGTTCACACCTATGGCCCCAAATGATATTCCTTATTACCAATGGATGGACGAAGAAAAAAAAAAGGGCCCAAATCATAGATGGTTCAGAACTATACACTGGGGTAAGCCACATTTTGATTGCCTCCTATGCTTTCAGGGATGACCCTGAAAGATGGTGGTGAAGGCAAATTGAGCAGTAAACCTTGTCATCAATTTATGTGGAGGGAGTCGTGGTCTGAAGTAAGGAATATACTGACTCCTGGGTAGTGTTAAATGACTAAGTAGGTTGTTTAGGGGCCTGGAAGGAATAAGATTAGAAAGAAACAAAGTTGTTTGAGGAGGAAGCATGTGTGTGAACCTATGGGATGGACACAAAGTATACACATTTTTGTATCTCATACCACATAGCCACACAAAAGGCACTGAACAACCAGGTGGAAATGATGATCAGCCAGCCTCTGTCCTTAGCCACCCCACTGCTCACACAAAATGGGTCCATAAGGAGCAGCAGAGTGGTAAATTAATTTCACAATTCTACCCAGGAGTGGACTGTGGTTTAGCCTTCCTGTAATTGATATGTATACCAGATTTGGGTTTGTCTTCCCTGTTTACTGTGTCATGGTTAGCCCTACTATCTAAGGGCTCCCAGAGTGTCTGATATATCAACATGGGATCCCATATAAGATTGCCTTGGATAAGGGACACACTTTATAATGAAGAAGATGTGATAATGGGTCAATGAACAAGAGATCCACTGGTCCTTACAAATATTGCATCACCAGAATTTTCCAGCCTTAGAGAAAGTGGAATGGCCTCCTAAAGGATAAGTAATAAATGAGGTTGGAGATAACACCCTGCAGCATTATGATACTGTCCTTCAAGGTATAAGCTAGGCATTGAACAAACAGCCTTTATATGAATCGTGATATGTCTGGGAACTAAAGGGTGAAAGTAGACATGGGCCCTCTCATCACATTTCTAGTGACCTACCTGAGGACTCTTTGGATTAGAGGTTCTGATTCTTGGGGTGGGGGTGCGGGGGAGGGAGTGTTGGGACAGGGAAGGGGGGATGGGGAGGAAGGAAATGAGTGGTATGAATACTTCTACCAAGGGACACAGTAAGGATTCAATTATACATGAAGCTATGACTGCCTAGCCATTTGGGCTCCTTATGCCAGAAGACTAACTAACAAAGAAAGGTGTTTCCCTTATTATCATGAGAAGATAGTTGTGCTGCTACATAATAGAGGTAGCAAGAGTATGTCTGGAATGCAGATATTTAACAAGGTGCCTCTTGGTGCTTTCATGCTTAGTGAAAATCATGACTGAGCAGTAGGAATGCTTCAAATTGTGTTCATCAATTGTAACAAATGTATACACTAATGAAAGATGCTGTTAATGGGGAAAAGTGTGGGAATGGGAGGGGAGGAGGTATATGGGAATCCCCTATATTTTCGATGTAACATTTATGTAATCTAAAGTTTCTTTAAAAATAACAAAAAAATAAAAAATAAATAGATAGAAAAAAAGAGATTAGAAGGCATATTTAATACACTGGTTAAATTTAGTTTACTGTTTTGCTTGCACCTCTTTCACTGGTATTCAGGATTGGTATTATTCTAAAATGCTTTTTCAGAAATTGTCAGTCTACAAACTAGGCTGCAACAAAAGGTGTCCACTAGCAAAAATGGACTTTAAGAAGTTTGGACCCAGGTATAGAGCTGTTTTCCATTGTAGTATTCATAGGCCAAGTTCTTCCCTTGAAAATCCTGCAAAATTGATTCAGAAATCTCATATAAATAAAATTTCATCCACTGTTCAAGATTTATGTCCCCCATTAAGCAGTTGATGGATATTTCATTTTTGCCAGTGTACGGACAATGCTTTAACATCACCATATTTAACTGACAGTAATTAAGCCCATTTAACACACTGAGAAAAACAAAACAAAACTACACAGCATGACAAGGCCTCTCCAACCAAAACCTCAGACCACTCAAGGATGAAGTTCTGGATAATCTCACCAGGCAAGCTATTTAGTCCAGCAAAAGTACTGACCATGGTGAGGGAATCTAGAAAGACTGGTAGAGGATACAGAGCTATATAAAATTCAGCCTTGGGACCAACTACTACAGAAGAACTATAGCATGCCCTACCATCTCTTCCACTGTAAGTCTTCTTGTTTTTTATTGCGACCAACAACCTTGGAGATTTATTGACAGAAGAGAGGACTTCACATGGGACACGACCTGAATATGCTTTATTGTAAACACCTGTGACTTGGCTTGAGCGCTTTGTCTGATATCAGGAGCTTGCTCAAACTACATACTGGCCAGCCTAGAGAAGTTGGAGAGTTAATATCCCTAAGAGCAGGCTTCAAGCAATTACAGATGGCATTTGGTAGATAAATAGCATGGCTTCTTTGCCTCTCAGATATGATAATTCTGAGACATACTCTACACAGTGTCCAGTGCTCTGTAATGTTACGGAGACCCAGTTGTCCAAAGAAGTAACCTGTTCATTAATGCATGGTGTACTGGATTTCTTACCTTCTGTGGCAATTTGAGATTATTTATGAATCCCAAAAGGAGGAAGATTATGTTTATAAACTAATCTATTTCTCTGAGTGTGATACCCTTGCTTGTATTAAATTCAGTGGGGAGCCTCTGATTAAGTTTACTTGATAAAATAAATTTAGGGCTTTAGTTCGACCACATCAGTAGGCCATGACTCAGATTGAGTCCCCACCCTCTTGGTGGGCCGATATAAATGGACACTCACTCAAAAAGATATACTAGAAGAGAGAGCGAGAGCTCTGTCATGTTTGATCCTGGGGCCCCAGGGAAAGATGAGTCATTTGCATGTTAGTTTACAGCTGAAGAGAACAGAGCAGCTTAACAGATGAGAGGGCCTGGAAAGAAACGAGCCCTATGCCAGAGATTGATAGGAATCTCTGAAAGGAAGCCCTGAAATAGGAATCTCTGAAAGGAAGCCCTGAAAGACCAACACAATGCCAGCCTACAGATGGGCCCATGGAACCTCAAGAGAAAGAGGGAGCCCAGGAAGGAAAGACCAGGCAGAGATCAGCAACCATCTTGCTTCAACATGTGGCAACTGACTTTGGTGAGAAAGCAACCTTGAGTTGGACTCTTTAGGGCCTTGTAACTGTAAGCTTTTACCCCAAATAAATACCCTTTATAAAAGTCAACAGATTTCTGGTACTTTGCAACAAGTACCACTTTGGCAGACTAATACATCCTCCCACTATCTCTTCTCCATTCTCCTCTGACCACTTTCTGAAAACTACTTGCACTCAAATTTTTGTCTCAGGGTCTATTAGAGAACCAACTAAAGACAATACTACCACACTGAACTTTATTGCAGATCCTCAAATAGTCTCGGCTCTGTTTCCACAACCTATCTACTTCTACCACCTAGGTTCACCTAGGTTTTATTTCTTTTTTTTTTTGGCCTTATCATAAAGATTACTCTCTTAGAAAAGGTGACTCTGATCCTAGGACTAAATTCCCAAACTGTATGCTATCATAGCTTTCTGTACATCCCTCTATACAGCACCACATTTTTGTTATTGTTTCTCTTTCTTTCCCAAATAGCTGTAAGTATTATGAAGACAGGGATGAAATCTGTCTTGTTCATAACAATCCCAAGTATCTAGTACAGGGCTTGGTATAGAGTAGGCACATGATAAATATGTTGAACAAAGTCACTTACAAACTAAACTTATGACATTGGCTTCCTTACATCCCAGTTTAGTAAAGAAAGTCTCCAGCTATTCTCCTAGTATACTCTTCACTCCAAAGATTTAAACTGCTTGAAGTTCCCTGCATCCATCATACTTAGTCATATTGCCAAGCCTTTACCCATTTGTTCCCCTCCTTTCTACCTAGATAACTCCTATCTATCCTTCAAGTCTCAGTTAAAGCATAAACATCTCTGGAAATCTTTCACTCTCATGCTAGTAATATTTAGAGATCTCTCTCCACTCCCAAAGAATAGTGAGCATAATTCTATGATAATTCTTTAAACACTATAATCATTTATTAATTTAGTTCTCTTCTTCCCAAAACCTGTGAGTTGCTCAAGAAATTAAACTTTGTTTTATTTTTATACAGTGCCTACTGCAGTGCCTGGGAAAGAAGTATGTGCTCAAGAAATATTTTCAACCTGAAGATGTATATGAGGAGTTATTAAAGAACCAAGGGTACCTAGCCTAGAAAGGAGAAGTCTTAAGGAAAGCAGGACTTATTTTCTCAATCAAATACCTAAAACTTAGGTACTTTTCTAAGGGCATTATAGCTAATTGCTCTCTAAGTTTGCAGAATTAGTTGCTGGAAATGTTTTTTTAAAATCTTATTAGTTGCAACAACTGCTAATGGTGCAGTTTCTTGCATCAATTACTAAATACTGTTGGCAGTTGTTACCAGTTTGATGTGTATCTGTACTTGTTAGTAGCACAAGTCTGAGCATCTAGCTGCTGGGGTTCAAACACCAATCAAACCTTTTAAGAGTTATATGACCTTGGGAAATTCAATTTAATGTCTCAATGCCTGAGTTTCCACATCTGGGATTAATAATAGTACCTACCTCACAGGGCTGTTGTGAGTTAAGTGAATTAACATATTTAAAACACTTAAAACAATAAGTGCTACAATGATGTTTTCTATAATAAAAAATATTGTTATAATTAAATCCAGGCCAATTGAGTGGAAGTGTTAGCAAGCATATTTTGATTCTATATTCTATATAAAAAATTACTTTGTGACAATTTATGATCTCCAACAATGGAATTAGTCTCACAATAGTAAACATCAAACCATTAGAAGTTAAACCAACCTTCCAAGCAGTGACTATATATTCTGGAATGTAGAAGAGATTAAAAAAAAAAAAAAATTCTAATGTATTCTGATTCCATGACTCCCCCAGCCCCATACTGTGATAGCATATGCCAATTTGTATATAATGTCTTCATTTAAGGACCTCAAATTCTTTATATTCTTAAACTTTCATCTCCCTTTCAGAGGTATGAAACTAAATATTGATCCAAGCAGGAGAAAGAGAACATTTATCTCAAAATCTTTTTTCAGTGTTTCTTCCATTCAGATACCAACCATAGCTATTATGCCAAAGAAAAGATGACTAAGAGCTGGCTAGAACCCTAACAGATCAAAAACACCAACTTACTTTCTGCCAATAATATTCCTTAGCTAAGGACCCTTCCCAGGTTGCATACTCTAGATCCACATACTGTAGGCTCATAATATTGCTACTTAGACTACCACGTGCATAGGTAGGAGAGTGCTAGGGAAAGGGAACTTTGAAAACCAGAAAAAAACATAAGGAACTTCTAGCTTCTCACCTGTTTTACAAAAGTCTGCATGCCCCACAAAGAAAAGCTAAACAATGATTCACTAAAGCCCACCCTTCAGGTTGGGTCTGAAAACAAGCACTATTTTTTCCAATTCTCCATGTTTTCTAGTCATTCTCACCAGCACTATTACCACTCTCTTCCCAGATAATATATTTAACCTTGGACACACAGAAACTCTCTGCAGAAACAACCTCAAATTTTCCATGGCAAAACTATTATATTAGATTGCACTCCTTGTTTCACCACCATTTTTGTTCTTTCCAGCAATGTTTTGGGTTGCATAAATCCAAGATATGAAAAAACAAATTGATATAGAGACTAATTAAATCACTCAAGCAGAAGGGCTACTTTGAAAGCTCTCTAGTGGCATTAGTGCAAGAAGTATAATTCAACAATGACGTTTCTAAAATAATTGCAGGCCATGTTACATTTTTTTTGGACCATTCTTTAAATGTAAATTGCATAGGAAGTAAAAGTTCAGTTACCACTGTATTGGTCTCTCTCAAAACACTGAGACAAGCTGTAGCCCTAAATGGACAATTGTATTAAATTAATTGATCATATTTTAAAAATTGTCACCATATGCTCCTCTTTTTTATTGTGTACTAATTAAAATTTGCTCCTTAGATAATGCTATTTGGTGTTTCCTTTTAGAACTCTTAAGCAGTATTTTTCATAAGGTGGCTTTATACTGAGTATAGAGTAATAGCATATGTCTGGTTTTACACTCCATTGTAGCATTCCTGTCATTTGCTTGCGGGTTAAAGGTGAGGGTCTTGTCTTTTCTAAAAGGTAAACCAACTGGTTTAACTTCCCAGAGCAATTATACACAATAACTCTCTGCCAGGTGGATTTTTAATTGCTTTCTCTCTTTCTTTTCTATGACAGAAAAAAGAAAACTCTTTGGAGCCAAGTAAACAAAGAGTAGAATAATTATTGCTGATAGAAATGTCCTTAGGTAGTCCCTCCTTATAAAATAAAGTTGCTTACTAACATTTATTTAGTGAGTCTTCAAGTGCCTCTTTCCTACCCCGACTCTTGAGCTTATTTTATAATCCTGAGTAAATTTTTTTGCCTCAACCCTTTCTCAAATTCTTCAGTTCCTATGCCCTATGAAAGCAAAAAAGGCAATGGAAGTCTTAGCTTGTAGACTGTTTTAAGAACCCCAAATTAAAGCTACTGGCATTCAGGGTCTCAGCTGCAGTATTTATGCAAAGAATGTTTGCCCTAGTGACCTGCACCGTTCCTCGGTATGTATGTTAACTAATTCTTGTCAGTTCCTTGTCTTAGCTAACCACTACCATCTTGGATTCCATTAAATATTCCAGAGAAACGGGTTAGAAAGTATGACAGGATTGGCTTGTTTCAGAAAGCAATCCATGGCTTAGCGGTTTAACAGAGACTGCAATGTCTTAACAAATTGCTAGAAAATTTGATATGAGTAAAAATTTCAAGAATCCCAGGAGCTGGTGGACAGTATTAACACTATTTAAGGAAGAAATAACTCCAGTTCTGTCTCCCAGAAAATCTTCAAGAGTCAAGAACCCACTCTATTTATAAGCCATCTGCAGTGTCTTTTATACTGGGCTAAATTGTGATTCCTTTCTCCATAATCTCTGTCCCCTGAAGTCAAAATGGTATATAGAACTCTTTCTTTCATATAATTTCCTTTGCACATCTTATATGGTCCCAAATTCCTCCCATCCCAGTAAGCATGCCTGTTTGTAACGTGACTTTGGTGGTTCTCCCATGCAGAGGTGGAGTTTATTTTTCTTCTCTTTTGCATCTCCAGCCTTGTGACTGACTATGTCATTTAGAATGCAGGGGAAATGATGCTGTATGAATGCAGATGTCTAGACTTCAAGAGGCCTGCGGCTTCTGACTTGGCCCTCTTGGAATTCTACCCTGAAATTTCCAGGTAAGAAAGCCAGTCTTCTCCACTGAAGAAGAGGCCACATGGAGACCTGAGGTGACCCAGGTCACCAAATGCCAGACATGGAAATGAAGCCCTCTTGGCACTCCAGCTGACCCTCTAGGAGAATGCAGCCACGTGAAAGAGCCAAGGCAAAAATCACAGAGGAACCCCCTCGACCAACCCACAGAACCATGAGAAATAATTACATTATTTCTGTTTTAACAAAGTGACTATATTTTGGAGTGATTTGTTACAAAGCAGTAGATAATGGGTACATCTTATGTGAATGTCCCATTTCCTCCCACTCATCTGGTTTTCAGGAGTATCTGGAATAGTAGCTTATGATTGCCACCTCTCCAACTCTGGGAAAGGTGAATATGCACGAGCAAATCTAGATTGATTCAACATTTTCAAATTTTATGGGCTTACCCTATGCTGCTAAGACATGTGTTACTTATGTTTAGAGTTTCAAGTTTTGAGTGTGAATTAAGAAAAGGCCTAATTTGGTTATGTAGGCATAAACTCTGGTCTTCTAAATTGTTTGCCTGTAATTTTGTTCAGAATGTGGAAGAGTGAATATCCATGGATAACTAGAAATCTGATGTGGGAAGCAGGTTCAGGATTTTTGGACAGTGAGTTCCAATCTATTGTTTTCATCTAATGATAGCTTTGTGGTCTGTTCTCATCTATTTAGCCCTTGCCTGGGAAGAAGGAGCCACCCAGGCAAAATGCCTTTGCAGCTTTTTGGAAGTGGTACAATCTTGAAGATGGCCATAAGTGTTTTCTGCTCCCCCAATGAAATATAAGCGTCTTGATATTACTTTAAATCTTTCCCCCACCCTTCAGAAAGGAAGGGATAAGCCATTATGGTTAGTATTAAGTGACAATTTTGTGATTTGTTTGTTGTATTTACCTAGAAACTGCTTCAGAACAAAACAGGCAAGGATTCTTTAAGTATATAAGTGCTATTTTGTTCTAGTTGATTCTAATAGGAAAGATAACAATGCGGTCAAGTGGTTTCCACATGTATTTCAGTGTCAGCAACTCTGAGTTGTAATCTCATCCAACTGTCTTTCTGGCTGACTCAGATTACTTAAGAAAAATTACCTAACTTCTCTCTCATTTTTCCTATCTATAAAATGAAAGAAATTGCTCTCATTGCACAGGGAGAATTTTTTTTAAAACCTGATAATTGATACATACCCTGGTAATATATACTGTGATTAACCTAAATACACATGCACATACACATACACCCACACATTTTTAAAAAAGAAAATTTTGATCCTCGAATTCTTTTCATTCAAAATCTTAGGGAAAAATTCAGATGGGGACAGGGAGGTTTGTAATATTTCTCTTCCCATTTCAAAGGCATTGCACTCCTAGTTCAGCAGCATGGAGGAAGATTTGTTAGCTCCTGTGCTGGGCAGTGATTCAAATTCCCGAGGTTAGTGGCAGCATCTCAGACAGATTCTCAGAGATTTTCAAAGCTCCATTTTCTTTTAATTAGCTCCCTCTCTGCCTCAGGCAATAAGTTCAGGGAATCAATAGGTTAGACTGAGTACAGACTTTGTAGGTATCAGGAGCTATGGTATGTTGGGACTTGTCAGACCCTGGATTCAGGTTTCAGGATGTAAGGAAGCATCACTGGCCCAAGAACAGTTACAAAGGGGTTTTCAAACACAAACAGCTCTCCAGCTTTTGGAAGACTGTCCGGCCATGATTTCCAGACCCGGACTGTCATTACTTTTAACTATCCATTGGCCCTGCACAAGATACTGAGGCTCTAGGGTTTGCTCTAGAGGCCTGCAGGCCCAGTCAGACACTGGTTAAGTGTTAACATCACACCTGAGAGAGGCTACATGTGTGTGAATTTTACTGAGTTGTTAAAATACTCAAGGAGAGACTCTGAAGTCCCCACACTATCTGTCCCCTCACTCTTATTATTTCTACTGTCATAAGGATGCTTTCTCTGCACCCAAAAGATATTTTGAGAAATACTAGGCATATTCTTATTTTGTGAGGCATAAATTGAACTTGTGTCATTATTCTTACTTCTTTATTTACTATAAACATGAGCTGCACAGAAGGCTGGCAACAGTTTTGCAAAATGAGGCACTGGTGGATTTGTTTTCTAGAATTCAAACCTTAGTGCACAGTTCTTGCTGTTTTAGGGGTGTTGCAATAATATTTCTGGCAGAAACTATACAATGTCAAGGGCAGAACATTTGGGATTCTTTGTGAGAACTCATTATGCAGGGAATGAAACTCCAAAATTCCTTTTTAAAAAATCAGATTAAATGACATGAAAAAAGACAAAGCCCTAGTAAGAAATCAGCCAGTAGCTAGTATTAAATATCAGTAAATACCATTAGGCCCTGTTCTGTTTGAAGCTTCAAACACTATATGAGGGTGGCAACAAGTCATCCCAAAATGATCTTGAGCGTTTATCTAAAAGAATCACAAGGGAGCCAACATTTGAGAAACAGGTAAACTTTTAAATTTCATATTAGTTCAAATAATATGCTCAAAATGGCATTGGGTCTGGTACATTTAGATTTCAAACAATAGGTTGTATTATTTAATCTGGAAAAGTTCAATGAATATACACAACTGAATGTGCAAAAGATCTGGAAGCACAGGGAAAGTAATATACTTATTGTACATTTTTGTCAGATAAACACTTGGACCATTGCTTTATTTTTTTATTTATTCTTTTTTAAAAGATTTATTTATTTATTTGCTGCTTGTGTTTACTGTGTCCATTCGCTGTGTTTCTTCCGTGTCTGCTTATCTACCCCTTGCTGTGAGGTCTTGCTGCATCAGCCTACGGCGCCGTGCGGGCCGGCTGGCCTGCCCTCACAAGGAGGTCCCGGGAAGCGAACCCCGGGGCTTCCCATATGGTAAACGGGAGCTCTATCCATTGAGCCACACCCGCTTCCCATGGACCATTGCTTTAAATTTCAAGGTACTTTACCTGATAATGTGCCTGGAGATTTAAAAATATATATATTGACCATATTATTTGAAAATGTAATCAACATACTGTTTAATAATGTTTCCTTGCTTTTAGGACACCATGTACAATGGTAAAAGATTCAATGTTGCTCATGTCAAAAATCCAAAGGAAGGGCTTAACTACATTTAATCAATTGCTTTACAGAGCAGGGGAGGAGGGTTGTGTCTGCAGAAAGAACGGGAAGGTGTGATTGTAGGAGGTTAAGATGGTAATCATGAAAGTAAAAAGTTACAGTTTATCCAGCACTGTGTGAAGCTTGAGAGATGGAATGCGGGAATTCTGTTCATTCCACGGGTTTCCTGGATCAGGGGCATTTCATCAGACCTCCCCATGACTGACATGAAACATTCTTTGAGACTCACCACCTCCTTTTGTTTTAAATCCTTGATCTTGGGTCATCCTTCATAATTGCTCTTTCCTCTTTCCAGGTACTCAAGCCTAGGAAATGGGGTACTTTGGTTCCAACTTGGGCCTGAGGCAAAAAAAGGATTTATATCTCTCAGCTCTTGTTCTGGTTTCAATTTTCCTCCTAATATGTATGAGACCAAAGCAAGCATACTTGATGTGTGGGATCTTAACAGAGATCCCCATTAAATGTGTTGCAGAGATCAAAATATTAAACATATTTTCTGTGTTCCCTTCTTCTTCCCTTCAACCCTAAACTTTGGGCTTTGGTGAGAGTGAGAGGACCCAGAGATCTCTGATGCAAGAAAAGTTAGCTATACCTGGTCAAGTGCTTCTCCTACCACTCCTAGCACCCTGCAGCTATTGCTGGGCCCTAGTGTTTTGTGTTTTTTTGGTTTTGTTTTGTTTTGTTTTGTTTTTGACAGAATTAGCATAGAAAAAAGCCTTGTCAGATCTGACCCTGGAGTAGTGGAGAGATGCTAACCAGTAAGGCCTCACTCATCTGACTGACAAGGGTCTGTACTCTGCTTCCTGATGGCAAGGATGGAGCACTTCTCAGCCTTATTAGAAATCTGCTGACTCTTTACTTTGAACTACTGTTACTTTTCTTCATGTTTATCAAACAAATCCCTCAGCCTCTCATTATGTTTCCCCAATACATGGGACAAATATTTAAAGCAATGAGGTATACCTGTCCAGAGGATGAGTACTTGCTAAGATCATTTTATTCTATAATGTGTGGATAGAAAATCAAGCAGTCCAGTTCATGTAAGGGATAATTTAATCAAGAGACATTCTAACTTATATCAGATATTATTCTATTGTTCATTTGGTTAGCAGCATCACTATGCAGTGCCCTCTGTGAGTACTAAAAAGATAAGAGTTTCCAGATCTGCAAAGTTGAAGTTTAGATTCCAGAATCTGATGAATTCACATATAGGCATATTCCTTGTTTGTTTGTTTTTTCTTTTGATACTTGAAGACTTTGCTTTTCCAAATTTTATCTTTGCAATGTTATATGTGCATGAGCACTTTTAGAATAAGATCTGGACCAACCCCTAAAAAGGAGAAAAGCACCATTCATATTCCAAGTTTTTCCAAAGAAACAAAAATCAACTTTAACATATTTTTAATAAAAAATTAGATTTTGAGAGAGACCTTGCTTTAAGATCTGAGGTCTAATAGATTTTCTGATCACATTTCCATCTTATTTATTTCTTTTTCCTTTAAATTGGTGGGTAAATTTGACAAACACTGGAAACAGAGGTACTAATAGCAGTGCCAAGGGCCAAGGATTGAACAAGCTTTCCTACATCACCCCTGTGTCTCAACCAGGGCTGTACTAAATGTCTAATTTTAGTATTTGGCTGAACACCAAACACCTGGAAATGGCATTCAGCCAGAATTGAACACAAAGCTAAACAGTGGGTGAGCAAGCGCATCTGTCTCCTCTTGCTTCCCCCTTCTCAGCTATTAGGTAAATAAGGTAGTTATTAGGTAAATAAGGTAGTTATTAAATGATGACTTGTACAAACCCTACAATTTTAGCATTCACATTTCATCTTACCAACATTAATCAGGCTTCTCAGCAAGGAACATTCTGATAATATTTGTTATGAAAACCAGTTTAACTTCCTACTCAGTGTTATCACTGAGAATGGATTTCAGCCTGTTTTCATCTCAGATCAGAATGCCTAAATGTCAGGTGTCACATTTGGTGAAATAAAACTCAAACCTGATAAGTTCTCATTATTTGGTTTCTGCATGAGCATGCTCTTAGGCCCCTCACACATGTATGTCAGAACACTCAGGACTCCTGACTCCATTTATTCACCCACAGAAACCACATTTCTTCTCACTCCTTCTCACTTCACCAATCCACAAACCCTTTAACTACCCCTGAAATATGGAGATATTTCCCGACATCTCCACAAATATAACAGAAAGCTTTCGTGGTCTCATGTAACCAAGCTTACAACCATATGCACGCCTCATGTGACCAAGAAAATCACTCATCCCTCAAGTGTGTCCAATTCAGGATTCTTTACAATAGAACATGGCACATGGAACTTGAAGGCTAAATCCTGGTACAATGGATTTCAGGAAAAATAGGCATACATACAGAAACAATGAAAACAATGGCAGATTCTATTTAATGCTTTATCTTTTCAAGTAAATAGTTTGTTTATTCTTTTAAAAATTAAATTTTGGTTGCTCCCTGGAGGAAATATCTGGCTATTTCTCTTTGGTCTCACAAGAGTTCTGCATTAAATGATTTAAAGCAAAATTTAATGCAATTATGAGTTAATGAACAATATAGTCCTAATGAATCCTATTTAAATCCATGAAATTGCAATAAATAGTTTTATCCTTGATTATTAATAACAACTTTGCAGTTTTAAAATGTTTTTTCATATTATAATGACACCTCTTGTGCATCTGGGGCGCCCTTGATCTCCCCTATTTTATTCCAGACTCTCCTCTGACCACCAAATCTGTGAGGGCTCTGGTCAGCCCACCCTAGGTTCCCACCTCTAGCTTCCCACCCCAGGGCTTGTCCATTGATACCACACCTGGAGGGCAGGGAGGGCACCTATTCTCCACTAGCACATGCACATCCCAGAGTGTAAAGGAGTTAACACCTCAGGGATAACCAATAAGGCAGGCAAACTGATGAATAAATTCTTTCTCCATTCTTCCCCTAGACAGATGGCCTTGGTACATATTTCATATGAAGGCTCTCAGATAGCATCAAATAAAATGATCCAAGTAATCATGAAAATGAGCATTAAAATCCATGGCTGACTGACAACTCATCTTGGAGTTGGCTCTCCTCTTTCCTTGCCTGGCTTACCTGTCCTTCACTCTTTCTTTTTTCCAGGATCACACTTGCCAATAAGAAAGTGGCAGTTAGGCTCTGCTTCTTAGTGAGCCCAGACTAAGACACACAAGCTATCTCATTTCATCTTTACAACAACCATGCAAGATAAGTCTTATTATTCTTCCTCCAAAAATAAAGAAACAGGAGAATAAGAGAAGTCAAATGACTTGCCCAGGGTCACACAGCTATTAAGTTAAAAGTTAGAACTCCGATTTAGGACTCCTGACTTCTAATCCAGCATTATTTCCCAGGTACCACAAGATATCCTATACTATATGCTATGACTACACATAGTCAGATTTAGTCTGGCTATTTTTCCTACCAATTTTTAGAACTGTTTAAATGGACTGGAAATAAGACATCCCAAGTACATAGTTCATCTCACTGTTATTTAAATGCTCCTACTTCCCCAAACCTAAGAGTTTGATATTCCTTTTTCAAAGCTAAACTATATATGAAATTGTCCATTTTCCACAGAAATTATATAAATGACAATCTCTTTAATGGTATTATCCCGAACTATACATTTCCAAGCAAACCACATCACACAGTCAAATTAGGGAGGCTCTTACATCTTAATCAAAGCTTAACAGTTTAATCGTTCATTAAACATGGGAGTAATTTAGTGCCCTACTATGCAATCATTATTGTTTCCTGAAAATCTGGTGTGATGAGGTATAATAAATGCAAACTGAAATATTGCCTGTGGAAGGTTATTTATTATTTCTTCTAGCTAAAAACATTCATAACTGAAATTTATTGGTCCATACTCCCTTCATTATAAATATTTTATGTTCTGCCTCAGGGATCCATGTCTTAGCATTTGAATGTCTCAATCTTGTGTCAGTAACAGGAAGAACAAGTTCACTGGGTGGAATTTTTGCTCTTTAGTTCAGAATGTTATAATAATAATAGGCTATAAATATGTTATAATTATGCCTTTGATCACTGCTGTAGTTTTCTAGCCTGAATGAATTAAATTCAAAACTAAAGCTAGGCTGATAGAAAAAAAATGGCAGTAGTTATCTTAAACTAAGATATATTAATATAGTGGAAATATTTAGAATGACCAGGATGGTACACCATTTTTCCTGGCAAGTTTTGAATTATCATTATTTGCTACTTCTGTCTTAATGTGAAGTAGCACTTACACCTATAACCACCTTTACATATCCATAATGGATTTCATGTATGCTAAACATTATATTTTCCTAAGTGCATTTGTATCCTGATCACCACAACAACCTTTAAGGTCCTGAAGACAGTTACTAAAATCTCCATTGCTCAGATGAGAAAACATTGAAGTTCAGGTAGATACAGATGTATACATATTTTTTAATTTTTCAATATGAAATATAGTAAAATCCTATGAATCAGACTCTGGTCTTCTGCCTATCTCATCATAGTCAGAGTGGCAGAGGAGAGGCATGGTGGATAAGAGATAAAAGGCAGGTGAGAAAACTGCAAATGACAGGTAACCCTGTGGGGGAAATGGGCATATGAGACAGAGGGTATGTCCTGAATCCTGACTGTTCTCCTAGCTCAATTTCCCTGTGTAAAGCCTGCAGAACATATTACTGGGAGATTGCAAGAATTGCTGTAGGTTTCCTGAAAGTCCCAGTAACCACAGAACCAAGAATTGCCCTCACTGATACAAGGCTCACTATATCATATTTGTGCAATGGATATTTTAAAGTGTCAAGTGGAGGATTTTTTTTTAAATTAGAGAGGTTGTAGGTTTGCGGGGAAAAAAAAACATGCAGAAAGTATGGAATTCCATATACCTCCTGCCACCCACATCTCCTCACACCTATTAACTCTTTACATTAGTGTGATACATTTGTTACAACTAATGAAACAATATTATAATTATACTATAAAATATAGTCCATAGTTTACATTAAGGTTCACTGTCTTGTGCAGTCCTATGTGTTTAAATTTTTATTCCATACACACACACACACACAACCTAAAATGTCCCCTTTTAACCACATTCAAATATATTATTCAGTGGTGTTCATTACATTCACAGTGTTGGCTAATACCACCATCCATTACCAAAAACTTCCTTCACCCCAGACAGAAACTCTGTACCAATTAAGCATTAACTTCTCATTTCATACCTCCTACCCAGCCACTGGTAATATGCATTTTGGATTCTGACTCTGAATTTGCTTATTCTCATTATTTCATCAGTGAAATCATACAATATTTGTTCTTTTGTATTTGGCTTCTTTCATTCAACATGCAGTCTTTAAGTTTCATCCATGTTGTCACACATATCAGAACTTCATTCCTTTTTACAGCTAAATAATATTCCATTGTATGTATATACCACATATTGTTTATCCATTTATTGATTGATGGACATGTGGCTTGCTTCCATCTTTAGGCAATTGTGAATAAAGCTGCTATGAACATGGGTGTGCAGATATTGGTTTGAATCCCTGCTTTCAATTATTTGGGGTATATACTTAGAAGTGGGGTTGCTGGACCATATAGTAACTTAATACTTAACCTTCTGAGGAACTACCTAACTCTTTTCCACAGAGGCCGAACATTCTCTCCATGAAGAATGAATGAACAAGTGTTATTATTTTTCCACATTCTCTCCAACACTTGTAATTTCCCTTGAAAAAAAAAATAGTAGTCATTCTACTGGGTATGAAATGGTATCTCATTGCAGTTTTGATTGGCATTTCCCTGATGACTGATAATG
Organism: Cabassous unicinctus; assembly: GCA_029593785.1. Classification (NCBI taxonomy): domain Eukaryota; kingdom Metazoa; phylum Chordata; class Mammalia; order Cingulata; family Chlamyphoridae; genus Cabassous; species Cabassous unicinctus. Next base: position 28,208 of record JAQZBX010025651.1, read on the forward strand.
TTAAGCATTTTTTAATGTGTCTTTTGGTATATCGTCTTTGGAGAAGTGTCTATTCAAGAATTTTGCCCATTTTTAATTGAGTTTTTTTTTCCTCTTTTCATTGTTGAGTTTTAAGATTCTTTTAAATAGTCTAGACATTAAATTCTTATCAAATATGTGATTTCCAAATATATTCTCCCATTCTGTAGGTGGTATTTTTACTTTCATAATGAAAACCTTTGATGTATAAAAGTTTTAAATTTAGAAAAAATCCCATTTATCTACTTTTGTCTTTTGTTGCTCAAGCTTTGGATGTAAAGTGTAAGAAGCGATTGAATAAGATGTCCTGAAGATGCTTCCCTGTTTGCTTCCAGGAGTTTTATAGGTTTGGTTCTCATATTTATGTCTTTGATCCATTAATTTTTGTATATGGTATGAGGTAGAGATTCACCTTCATTCTTTTGCATATGGATATCCAGTTTCCCCAGCACCATTTCTTGAAGACTAGTCTTTCCCTATTGAATGGACTTGGCCACCCTTGTCAAAAATGAAATGGCAATAGATGTGAGGGTTTATTTCTGAACTTTCAATTCAATTCCATTGGTCTACATATCTGTCCTTGTGCCAGTACCATGGTATTTTGATTACTTTAGCTTTGTAATGAATTTTAAAAATCAGGAAATGTGTGAATATTCTCGCTGTCCTGATTTTGTGATAATCAGGGTAGGCTAAACATTCACTATATAAGAAACCATACATGTGTCCCCAGACCTAGTCTTTCTCCCCAGGTCTGGTTTTTAGAATGCTGGTGATAAACCAAGCCTGATTTATTATATGACCATCCTGTATGGGAAAAGACTTTAACTTTGGGTATCTTTGGTCAACCTTAAGAGATATAACAGGGGGAAGGATGTGGCTCAGGTGGTTGGGCGTCCATCTCCCATATGGAAGAACCTGGGTTCAACCCCTGAGACATACCGGTAAAAATAAAATATATATATATATATAGAAGGCACGTGGACCACCAGGCCCTGTGCGTGGGTGCGCTGCCAGGCCCCATGAGGGGGTGAGCCGCCAGGCCTCATGTGCAGGTGTGTCACCAGGCCCCACGAGCAGGTGCGCCACCAGGCCCCACAAGCCACACAGCAAGATGATGACGTAACAGGAGAGTGACACAAGGGAGAGCCAAGACAAGACACACCAAAAAA
>JAQZBX010025652.1:0-20480 GCA_029593785.1 Cabassous unicinctus
AAAAAAAAAAAAAAAAAAAGGAAGCAGAATTCTCCACTCTACTGTTCTCCCAGGTGTACATAACACCACCCCAAGCAAATGCTTGATAGTCATAATGTTCTCTTCTTAGTTTTATCTTTCTCTTATTTATCCTCCCAAACAATAACTAAAGAACAAAAGAACAGTAAAAGATTGCTTTGGTATTGAAGAGGCAGTGCTCCTAAGTTATTCTAGAAACCAGCTCTGGATTTCACTTGCAGGTTATTAGGACATTTGGACAGAGACAGAGCCATCACTCCCACCTGACAAGTTGCCTAGTCCTTGGGTACCACAAAAGCATTATTCACATGCAGGTACCACAGAAGTATTAAATTGTTTCAATTCCCATTAAGTGAAAATTTTATAAAGCAAAACAAGTATTTTTAGAAAGATTGCAAAGAAATCATTGATACATACCAGGGTAGGGACAGTAAACATCTGAACTGACAGTGCAGTTACTGAGATACTTCTGTCATGATCATCACTGATATATTCTTTCTGCAGCTGTTTATAATACTGAAAGACATAATAAGTAGATAATTAATTATAAATCACTACTAAAAACTCTTAACATCCCAATTTTAGCAATGGTTACAAGTTTGTATCTATCTATAAGAAGAAAAGTATATAACTCCTATTTATTAAGGCAAAATACCAGGGTCAACAAAAATATCTTAAGAGCATTAAGAAAGATAGTAAATAAAAGCCAAATATGAACCTAGGCAACCTTTAGCAGATTCTACACGAATGGTATAGGGCAGGGGCTATATTCAAAGTATTTGACAACTGATATGACCCAGAAAACAAACAAATCTGATCCAACCTAGGCTCAGACAGAATGAATAATGACTGCAAATATCTGTTCATCTGTACTGGTGTGTAACAAGTGAAAATAGCCCTGATATAAAGGCAGAACAAAATAATCTTCTTAGTCATGTTTCAAGCATCTATTATGTGTTAACACAGTGTTATACACTTGATCTACATATTTAATTTTATCCTCCAGAATTCCTACAAAGGGTAAGATGTAACCATGGTGTACAATAAAATGTTGCCTACATAGGAAGAATAGCTTTTGTAAAAGGAAAAACACTTTTTACTTTAGATTACATATAGACTCCAATATTCTCTCTCAAAAGAGTTTAGAAAAATACAGTCAATATCTTGGCCATCACCTCTCAAGGAGAGATGTACATCAAATGTTTTAGCTATTTTTAAACAATCTACTTCTAAAATCCAGGGAGTACAGGTCCCTTATTCCGCAGTATCATCAGTCTATCACAATCATTTCTCTCTCTCCTTCCAATTCCATCCTAAGTCCTGTCTCTGACCCCCATCTGTCTTACAAAAATGCTTGCAATTCAAAATCAGAAGAAAAACAAACTTTGGATAACTTTGTAAAGGACAAAGGAAGAGAGTTAAGGAAGTCCCTGTTTTGCCTACCTTGGAATCTAACTTGGGAAATAAAAGGACACAAAACAATGTAAAGGATACACAATAGATCGATAAGACAACATAAAAAAACCACAAAATTTACCTTTACGTTTTAGCCTCAAACAGTTAAGTAAACTCTGCCCACCGGATTCCTGCCTCACTTTAGTATACACATCTGTTCCTCTTCCCAAGGCCTTTCAATTAGTTACTTCTACTCTTTGTTTTAATTTTGATTAACATGCAAAATGATTAAAAAGAATGAATGAATGTGTGAATATGATAATCTTCCTTTGTTCTCTCTAGGCAAATAATAGTTCACTTCCACATATCTTCTCTCCCAGATTACTATTTACAAACTAACAAATGCCATTTGTGAAAATATTTATGTAACATGAACTTTTGACAAATGAATCAAATATTCAATTCTTCTGATTCATAATTATCCTTTTTGTTTCTATTATTTAATAGAAACATCCTTCTATTCCTATTTATTTATATATAAAAAGTAATTACCTTCACAAATTCCATGGAAAAGACTTTTTTGTATTCCATCTCCATAAAAAAACTGCTGAAGATCAATTCATGAAGGATCTTACGGGCACCTATAGATCATTTGTTTTAGGGGGAAGAGAATATCACCAAGGCAAAAAGAACATTCCAGTGATCAGAAGTAGCAGAATATTATATGAATATTTCACAGGCTACTAGAACTCATGGACTCAAATATGAATAGTACTAACTGCATTAAAAGTAGTTAAACAGCTAGTGTTTAAAATACATTTATGTATTTCCTTCTTTTTTTGCACCCCTACAATCACTTTATTTTATTTCATTTTATCCCCTCCCAACCTTTCTCCATTTATTTTCACTCTATTTCCGTCAAAACTATACTTACTCTGTACTCTCCCTTCTCCAACCCCTTGAACCTTCCTCTCATCTTTCACTTTTAGTTCTTTAGATTTAAAAATGAAAACTAACATATCTTTAAACACATTACTACTACCTAAATATATTTATACATATTTTTACTGTCCCTGATTAAATGAAAAGGAACTATAATTAAAAAGGAGTAGTCATGCTGCCCGATCAAGAGAGCAAAATGAGATGCTTCAGGGCTCTGACCCCCACAAAGCTTCGAACAACTAGAAAGATTTGGCAGAAACGTGTTTCTCAAAGCTCCAGAAAACAGTTAAAGGACTTCAGAGTACATCAAGTGTCAAATCAAGTAAAAAGCTACTTAAAAACAGTAGGAGCTCTGTTCTCTGATGACTTCTGAAAAGATGGCATCGGAGTAGGTTGTCAGGGCTCAATTCTATTATAAAAAGAATGGAGGAAGGGCAAAAAGCTGTCTGAGGGAGCTGCTCTGGGGAATATGTAGATCAGGAGAGTGCTGCGCATCATCCAGAAGGCAGAAGGACAGACAAAGAGGCTGAAATGAAAACCATGCAGTACTTGCCTCCACTGCTGGGAAAGGTACCTACCCCACACTCTCAAGGCGAACAGCCTCAGTAAAATCCGTGGCTCACTTGTGGCCAACAGAGAGGGGAATAGAAGTCTTCCTTCCTGGGAAGAGGGAGGGTGCAGTGGAGGGCGTAGAGTGGTTTCTCTTCAGCGGGTTTGGCCAGCAAAGCCTACTCTGAATCTTTGCCCTAGCCAGCCCAGCAAGTGGAGTTTGAAAGAGACACCGCTGTTGAAAATTTCACTGAAGAGCACTACCTGCTAGCAAGGTGGGAACTACAAGAAGAAAAAAAGTTTTCTGGAGTCTCCATGTCCCAGGACCCTTGGATTTGGTCTGCACTCCATTAGGGTATACCTGGCCCTCCTTTGGTAACATAAGCTGGGCAATTTTAAAGATTTAGAATAAGTTGAACCAAAAATCAAGGAAGAGGGAAGGGGATGTGGCTCAAGCTATTGAGCTCCCACCTACCACATGGGAGGTCCCGGGTTCGGTTCCCGGTGGTTCCTAGAGAAGACCAACAAGACAGTGAGCTGGCACGGCAGGCTGGCATGGCGAGGTGATGCAAACAAACTGACGCAACAAAGGAGACACAAAGAGGAATCACAATGAGAGAGACAATAAAGCAGGGACTGGAGGTGGCTCAAGCGATTGAGCACCTCTCTCCCACATGGGAGGTCTGAGGTTTGGTTCTCAGTGCCTCCTAAAGAGAAGAGGAGCAAACACAGAGAACACACAGCAAATGGACACAAGGGAGCAAACAGCAAGCACAAATAATGGGGGGAGGGGAGGAATAAATAAATAAAATAAATCTTTAAAAAAAAAAATCAAGGAAGAGCTGTGAAACAAAACCACTAGGCAAGAGAGAGAAATTTACCAAAGTAAATTCACTGGCACAATTAGATGCCTAGATATCAGCAAAAAATTACAAGCCATATTAAGAAACAGGAAGAGATGGCTCAGCCAAAGGAACAAATCAAAAATCCTGATGAGACAAAGGATTTAAGACAACTAATCAATGATGTTCACACAAATCTCCTAAAAAGAGTTGAAGGAAAATATGGTGAAAGAGATAAAGGGTATTAAGACCCTGGATGAGCATAAAGAACAATTTGAAAGCCTGCAAAGAATAGTAACAGAACTTTTGGGAATGAAAGACACAATGGATGAGATTAAAAATACATTCGGAGTAAAGATTATCAGAAAGGGTAAACAAATCAGCAAAAAGATAGACAAAAATAAGATACAACATATGAAAGCCAAAAGATAACATGCACGAAGTAATACTTTTACAGTAATAACATTGAATGTTAATAGATTAAACTCCCCAATCAAAAGACATAGGCTAAGAGAATGGATAAGAAAACATGAGCCATTCATGTGCTGTCTGCAGGAGACTCACCTCAGACCCAAGGATGCAAATACACTGAAAGTGAAAGATTAGAAAATTATATTTCCTGCAAACAGTAACCAAAAGGGAGCAGGAGTGGCTATACTGGTGGTTAGACAAAACAGACTTTAAATGCAAAAGAATGGAAAGAGATGCAGTAGACCATTGTGTATGAATAAATGGGACATTCCACCAGGAAGGAGTAACAGTCATAAATATCTATGCACCCAACCAGTTGCCTCAAAATGTATGAGACAAACTCTAGCAAAACTGAAAGAAATAGATGTCAATACAACAGCTGGAGAATTCAACATGCCATTGACATCTATAGCTAGAACAACTAGAAAGAAGATTAACAAGGAAAGAGAGAACTCGAACAACATGATAAACGAGCTGGACATGAGAGATACATACAAAACATGTATGCCCAAATCAACAAGTTATACATTCTTCTCAAGTACTCACAGATCTTTCTCCAGGATAGACCACATGCTGGGCCACAACACAACTCTCAATAAATTTAAGAAGACTGAAATTATACTAAGCACTTTCTCTGATCATAATGGAATGAAGCTGGAAAACAGTAAACAAGCGGGAAAGGGGAAAATTCACAAATATGCAGAGGCTAAACAACATGCTCCGAAACAATCAGTGGGCCAAAGAAGAAATTGCAAGAAAAATTAGTAGATATCCCAAAATGAATGAAAACAAGAACACAACTTATAAAAACTTTTGGGATACAGCAAAGGCAGGGCTGAGAGGGAAATTTATATAGTCCTGAATGCCTATATTAAAAAAGAAGAAAGAGCTAAAGTCAAAGATCTAACTGAGCAACTGGAGAAACTAGAAAAAGTAAAGCATATCAATCCCAAAGCAAGCAGAAAGAAAGAAATAACAAAATCAGAGCAGCAATAAATAAAATTGAGAACAAAAATAAATGCAATAGGGAAAATCAACAAAACCAAAAGCTGGTTTGTTGAGAAAAATCAATAAAAGCAAAAGCTGGTTCATTGAGAAAAACCAATAAAATCAACAAATCCTTAGCAAGACTAACTAAGAAAAAAAAGAAGATGAAAATAAATAAAATCAGGAATGAATGTGGGGACATTACAACAGACCCCACAGAAATAAAAAGGATCATAAGAAGACATTATGATCAACTGTATGCCAACAAGTTAGACAACCTAGATGAAATGGAGAAATTCCTAAAAATGCACAAACAACCGACAACAACTCTACAGGAAATACAGGAATGCAACAAACTAATCACAACCAAAGAGATTGAATCAGACATCAAAAATCTTCCAACAAAGAAAAATCTAGGACCAGATGGCTTCACAGATGAATTCATCCAAGTATTTCAAGAAGAATTAACGCTAATCCTGTTTAAACTCTTCTAAAAAATGAAGAGGAGGGAAAATTATCTAACACATCCTATGAAGCCAGCATCACCCTAATGCCAGATAGAGATGCTGTAAGAAAAGAAAATTACAGACCAATCTCTCAAATAAATATAGAGGCAAAATTCTCAACAAAATACTTACCAATCCAGTTGAACAGCGTATAAAAACAATTGTCTATCACAATCAAGTGAGTTTTACCCTAGTACCCTAGTGGTTCAACATAAGAAAATCAATTAATGTAATACACCACATTAACAAATCGAAGGGAAAAAAACATATGATCATCTCAACTGATGCAGAAAAGGCATTTTACAAAATCCAGCATACTTTCTTGATAAAAAAACACTTCAAAAGATAAGTATAGAAGAAAACTTCCTCAACATAATAAAAGGCATGTAAGAAAATCCCACAGCCAACATCGTACTCAATGGGGAGAAGCTGAAGTATTTCCCTCTAAGGTCAGGAACAAGGCAAGGATGCTCACTGTCACCACTATTATTCAACATTTAGCTAGACGTTCTAGAGCAATTAGGCAAGGAAAAAACATAATAAAAGGCATCCAAACTGTAAAAAAGGAAGCAAAACTCTCACTATTCGCAGATGACATGATCCTTTATTTAGGAAATCCCGAAATATCAACAACAAAGCTAAGAGCTAATAAATGAGTTCAGCCAGTGGCAAGATGCACAAAAATCAATAGCGTTTCTATACATGAGTAATGAGCAATCTGAGAAGGAAATCAAGAAAAAAATTCCATTTACAATAGCAACAAAAAAACTCAAATATCAAGGAATTAATTTAACTAGGAATGTAAAGGATCAGTATTCAGAAAATAACAAGACACTGCTAAAAGAAGACCTAAACAAATTGAAGGACATTCCGTGTTTATGGATAGGAAGACTAAACATTTTGACATGTAAACATGTCACTTCTACCCAAACTGATTTATAGATTCAATGCAATACAAATGAAAATTCCAACAGCCTACTTTACAGAAATAGAAAATTCAATTACAAAATTAATTTAGAAGGGAAAGGAGTCCCAAATGGCCAAAAACATCCTAAGAAAGAAGAGGGAAGTCGAAGAACTTATGCTTCCTGATCTTGAAGTGTATTATAAAGCTATAGTGGTCAAAACAGCATGGTATTGGCATAAAAATAAGACACATTGATGAATGCAATAAAATTGAGAGTTCAGAAATACACTCTCATCTCTATGGTCAACTGATTTTTGATAAGCCAAGTCCACTTTTCTGGGACTGAATAGTCTCTTCAATAAATGCTCCTGGCAGGACAAGATATCCATAACAAAAATAATGAAAGAGGACCCCTATTTCACTCCCTATACAAAAATCAACTCAAAATGGATCAAAGACCTAAACGTAAAAGCCAAGACCATAAAACTCCTAGACCTTGTAATAGGTGGGGGTCTCTTAAACCTTACAATCAATACACAAGCAACAAAAGAAAAAATAGGTAAATGAGACCTCCTCAAAATTAAACACTTCTGCACCTCAAAGGATTTTGTGAAGAAAGCAAAAAGGCAGCCTACTCAATGGGAGAAAATATTTGGACACCACATATCCGACAAGAGTCTAATATCTATGATACATAAAGAGATCCTACAACTCAACAATAAAGACAAATGACCAGATTTAAAAATGGGCAAAAGACCTGAACAGACATTTTTCTAAAGAAGAAATACAAATGGCTAAAAAAACACATGAAAAAACATTCAACATCACTGGCTTTTAGGGAAATGCAAATCAAAGCTACAATGAGATATCATTTCAGACCTCCTAGAATGACCACTATTAACAAAACAGAAAACTACAATTGTTGGAGAGGATATGGAAAGACAGGAACTTATTCACTGTTGGTGGGAATGTAGACTGGTACAGACACTGTGGAGGACTGTTTGATGGTTACTAAGGAAGTTAGATATAAATCTACTATGTGACCTAGCAATACTACTACTAGGTATACACCCAGAAGAACTGAGAGCATTGACACAAACAGACATCTGCACAGTGACATTCATAGTGATATTATTCACAATTGCCAAAAGATGGAAACAACCCAGGTGTCTACCAACTGTTGAATGGATAAGCTGTGGTATATACACATGATGCAATATTATGCAGCTGTAAGAAGAAATGAAGTTGTGAAGCATATGACAACATGGATGAACCTAGAGGACATTATGTTGAGTGAAGGAAGCAAGGAACAAAGGGACAAATATTGTATGATTTCGCTGTTATGAACTAAATATAACAGGCAAACTCATGGAGTTAATAGCTAGAATATAAGTCATCAGAGAATAGAATATGGTTAGAGAATGGAAAGCTGAGGTGTAATCTGTACAGAATTGGTAAAAAGTTGTTTGCAAATGTAAATGAATAGAAATGGTGAAAGCACATCATAGCATTTGTAATTAGTAGCGTTAACATACAGGTATGATAGTGATTTGTTTTTTGTTGTTTTTATTTTTTTGGAGTAATGAAGATGCTCTAATATTGACTGAAGTGATGAATGTGCAACTAGGTGATTATACCAAATGCCACTGATTGTACACTCTAAATAAATTTTGTGGTTTAGGGACAAAAAAGATAATAGGATGGGGGTGGGGGAAATACACCAAACGTAAAATATGGGCTATAGTTAGTAATATATAGTTAGTACTTTGTACTAACTACATACTTTGACAATGCTATTTCATAATTTGTTACAAATGTTTCACAACACTGCAAAATATTTGTGGTGGGGTGATGTATGGGAACCCAGTATGATGTTATACATGTTTGTTTTGTAAGTTTACAACTTTTACTGTACACTTACTGTTTATGTATATTCATGTATGAACGATAAACTTCAATAAATTGTTTTTAAAATAAAAAATGCAAAAAAATTCATTAAAGGCATATAAAAGCAGATCTGAATTGGCTGAGGACAGAATTAGTGAATTGAAAAGACAAAGCATCTGAATTTGATGAGACAGGAGAACCGATAAGAGAAAAGATTGGAGAAAATTGAACAAGGATGCAGAATTCAATAACATGAAACACACAAACATATGCATTTTAAGTGTCCCACAAGGAGAAGAGAACAGAAAAGGGGCAGAAATATTTGAGGAAATAATGACTGAAAATATCCCAACCCTTATGAAAGACACAAATATCAATATGCAAGAAGGACAACGCATCTCAAACAGAATAAATCCAAATAGAACTACTCTGAGACACCTAATATAATAGAATGTCAAATTCCAGAGATAGAGGATTCTGAAAGCAGCAAAAGAAAAGCAATGCATCACATACAAAGAAACCTCAATAAAGTGCTGACCTCTCATTAGAAACCATGGAGGAGAGAAGGCAGTGGTATGATACATTTAAAGTACTGAAAGAGAAAAACTGCCAGCCAAGAATTCTTTATCCAGCAAAACTGTCCTTCAAAAATGAGGGTGAGTTTAAACTCTTCACAGACCAACAAAAACAGAGAGTTTGTAACCAAAAGATCAAATTGACGAGAGATACCAAAAGTAATGCTGCAGCTGGAAAGGAAACAACTTAGAGAAGAGTGTAGAAGAGTGTAGAAATGAAGATTAGTAAGGGTAACGAAAAGGGTAAAAAAGCAGACAACAGTAAGATGATAACGGAAAGCCAAAGGATAAAATGGACGAACTAATGCCTTTACAACAGCAATAACATTGAATGTTAATGGACTGAACTCCCCAATCAAAGGACATAGACTGGTATAATGGATAAAAAAATATAGCCATCTATATGCTGTATATGAGACCTTAAATGCAAGGACACAATAAGGCTGAAAGTGAAAAGTTGGAAAAATATATTCCATGCAAATAGTAACCAAAAAAGAGATGAAGTAGCGATACTAATATCAGACAAAATAGATTTTAAATGCAAAACTGTTATAAGAGATGAAGAAGGGCATTATATATTAATAAAGGTGGCAATTCACCAAGAAGACATAACTATATCAAATATTTAGCATCTAACCTCAGTGCCCCAAAATATATGAGGCACACACTGGCAAAAATAAAGAGAAAAATAGATGTCTCTACAATAATAGTTGGAGACGTCAAAACACCATTCTCAGTATTGGACAGAACAACTGGACAGAGGATAAATAAGGAAACAGAAAGCTTGAATAATATGATAAATGAACTAAGTCTAATAGACATTTATAGAGCTTTATACCCCCAAACAGCAGAATATACATTTTTCTCGATCCCTCTCCAGAATAAACCATACAATGGGTCAGAAGACAGATCTCAACAAATTTTAAAAGTCTGAAATCATACAAAGCACATTCTCTGATCACAATGGAATGAAGCTAGAAATCAATAATAGGCAGAAAAAGGAAAATTCATAAATATATGGAGATTAAACAACACACTCTTTAATAATCAGTGGGTCAAAGAAATTGCAAGAGAAATCAGTAAATATCTTGATATGAGAACACAACATATGAGAACCTATGGGATACAATTTCAGCCACCAGGACTGCCCCTCCCCCACTGCAACTTTCAGTTCCTTTGGAGCCTCTCTTTCTTCCCTCTCTCTCTCTGCCCCCACACTCATTCAGCTATGCTTCTGGAGTTCTGGATCAGTGGGGAGAGAGGGAAAACAGGAGAGGCCACCATCTCTGTCCCTCCCCTTTCTGCCACTGTCTCCTGGGCCTTCCATCTCTTCATTTCCACTTTCCTCTTTGGTATTCTGCGCCCACTTGTTTTTCCTTATGTCTTTTCTTGCATTCTTCCTTCTCCCTGCTGATGTGGTTGACCCACTGCCAGGGACACAGGTGCCAGCCGTAGCTGTAAATAGAGCACAGGGCTTTTGTGCTAGTTTGTGTGTGGGCTGTATTTCTGTGTTTTGATAGACCTCACACAAAAAATGGATAAAAGAAATTCACTGCTTCTTCGAACTATTGCCTCCTCCATCCCCCTGGACCAGGTACATGTAGTCCTACACGCTGACCCACTGTTGGCAGTGTCTCTGAGTTGATTAAAAATGCCACTCCTGTCTCCTCCCCAAATGGTAAAGGAGGCAAATGCCTCACACTGAAAGCTAGTCAGACTGCCTAGGTTTCCTAGGTTTCCTAGGAACTCCTCACCCCTGACCTAAGACTCCCCAAGGCCTGTCAGCTGCTGAGTGATTCAGGGAGCACATGTATACAGAGAAATCCATGTTGGCCCACACCACTGACACAGACACAGAGTGTCTGTGACACTGACACAGAGTCTGGTCTGTACATCTTAGCCGGAACTGAAGTCCTTTGTCCACAGTCTGGGGTGAAGGTGCCTGTGTGGCCAACTGAGGTGGAACCATGGAGGGGTGGCGTGTGGTGGCAGAGGGGGGGTCCTGTACCCGCCGCAGTACCCCAGGCTATGTGAATTCCAGGCCATAGCTCTTCCAGAGGCTGACGCCTACTGCTGGGATAAGGAGAAAGGAAAAGGGTTTGGCTGAGTCAGTTTGCCTCCCCTAGCCTCCACCCCCTGAGGATAGAATGGGGAGAGGGGTGTTGGAGAGAGCTGGGTAGCATCTCCCTGCCTGCCACCTCACTGGCAAAGTCCTTCTGCCCGGGGCTCAGGGCTATGGGCCAAGTTTGTTTGTGCCCACTCAGACTCAGCCACTGCCTCCCCCTTAGCCCCTACTCTTCCCCAAGAGGGCTCCCCATCCACCCATGGCCAGAGCTGAAGCCACACACAAATGGGTGTTTTGCTGCCCTTGGCCCCAGGAGAAAGTATCGTCTCCTTTTTTCACTTCCTTTGCTACTTTGCAAGGTGGTAGGGCAGTTCTCTGGCCGAGGCCTTTTGTACTCTGCCTCCAGGACCAAGGACATTTCTGGACAGAGTATGTTCTGCCCCCAGCCTGCCTGGCCTGCTGGACCTGGTCTCACATTGGCAGCTGTGACACAAAGGGAATCCATTTCCACTCCTCCCAGGCTGGTGCTGTCCTCTCAGTCTATCATCAGTTGGTTCAGGCTCTTCCTCCTGGGTTGGTGGCAGGCTCCCACCTCCAGAAGCACCTCCCAAGGTCCTCTGTGTTTCGGGACACCTGCCCCCATCCTACCAGGTGTTGTGCCCATCCTGCCTCACCTGTGAACCCCTCACCCCTGACCTAAGATTTCCCAAACTATCTGACTCTTAAGTGTTTCCTGCCATGAGGAGGGAGAGGTCAGACCCCAAAAGGCCCATGCCCTGCCCTCCCCTCCCCTGCCACCTCTGCCATCCCACAAGCTTTCCAAGGAAAACTCCACAGGCCAACCAACTGTTCTCCTCTCATGGCCATACCCCCAGCCATTGTGTATGTGTGCATGTGTTTGTGTGTGTATATAAAATATGTGAAGATATCTTCTTGGTTTTTATTTTGGATCAACTTTTAGGCTTATTCTGGTGGTCTCAGTACTGCATGTACTGTATTGATCTTTTTATAGGTGCCCTTTTCTTAAAAAGACAAAATTAAAAAACCAAAAAACAAACAGAAAACCTACGGGATATAGAAAAGGCAGTGCTGAGAGGGAAACTTATAGACATCAATGCTTACATTAAAAAGAAAAGAGCTAAAATCAAAGACCTAACTGAACACCTGGAGGAAGTAAAAAAAAAGACAGAAAACTAATCCCAAAGAAAGCCAAAGGAAAGAAAGAACAAAGATCAGAGCAGAAATAAATGAAATTAAGAACAAAGAAACAACAGAGAATTAACAAAACCAAAAGTTGGTTTTTCAAAAGATCAACAAAATTGACAAACCTTAGCTAGATACACAAAGAAAAAAAGAGAGAAGATGCAAATAAATAAAATCAGAAATGAGAGGTGGGATATTACCCTGGAGAAATAAAAGACATCATTAAGAGGATACTTTGAACATCAGAAAGCCAACAAACTAGATAATGTAGGTAAAATGGACAAATTCCTAGAAACGCTTGACAAACCTACACTGACCCAAAAAGAAATAGAAGACCTCAACAAACCAATAAAAAGTAAAGAAATTGAAACAGTCATCAAAAACCTCCCCAAGGGAGTGGATGTGGCTCAAGCGGTTGAGTGCCTGTTTCTTGCATGGAAGGTCCTGGGTTCAGTTCCCAGTGCTCCTAAAAAAAAACAGAAACAAGCAAAACAAACAAAAAAAACAACTCAGGGGAGCAAATGTGGCTCAGTGGTTGAGCGTCAGTTTCCAACATAGAAGGCCCTGGGTTCAATCCACGGCCCCTAGTAACTTAAAAAAAAACAAAAAAAAACAAAAAAAAAAAACTCCCCAAAATGAAATGCCCAGGGCCAGATGGTTGTACAAGTGAATTCTACCAATCATTCAAAGAGTTAATACTAATCTTGATCAAACTCTTCCAAAAAAATTGAACAGGAAGGAAGGCTACTAAATTCATTCTATGAAGTCAATACTACCCTAATACCAAAGCCAAATAAAGATACTACAAAAGAAAGAAAATTACAGATCAGTATCTCTAATGAATACAGAAGTAAAAATCTTCAACAAAATACTTGCAAACTGAATCCAAAAACACATGAAAAGAATTATACACCACAATCATGTGGGTTTTATCCCAAGTATGTGAGGGTGGTTCAACATAAGAAAATCAATTAGTATAATTCACCATATTAATAAACTGAAGCAGGAAAATCACATGATCCTTTCGAATGATGCAGAAAAGGCATTTGACAAAACATTTGATAAAAACACTCCTGACATTAAGATAGGAATAGGAAGAAACTTTCTCAACATGGAAAAGTGCATATATGAAAAACCCACAGCTAACATTGTAATCAATGGTGAAAGAATTAAAGTTTCCTGATGACATTGGGAGACAAGGATGCCCACTGTCACCACTGTTATTCAATATTGTGCTAGAAGTTCTAGCTAGAGCAATTAGGCAAAAAATAAAATTAAAATAAAGAAATAAAAGGCACCCAAGTAGGAAAGGAAGAAGTAAAACTTTCACTATTCGCTGACGATATGATTGTATAACCAGAAAATCCCAAAAAATCCACAACAAATATACTAGAACTAACAGACGAGAGTTCAGCAAAGTGGCGGCATACAAGATTAATAACTGTATTCAGAAAACTACAAAACATTGCTAAAAGAAAACAAAGACTTAAATAAATGGAAGGACATTCCACATTCATGAATTGGAAGACTAAATATCATTAAGATGTCAATTCTACCTAAACTGATTTACAAATTCAATGCAATCCCAATAAAAATTAAAACAGCCTTTTTTGCAGAAATGGAAAAGCCAATTATCAAATTTATCTGAAAGGGTAAGAGATCCGAATGGCCAAAAGTAACTTTAAAAAGAACAAATTAGAGGATTCTCACTTCCCGAATTTAAAGCCAAGTGTTAAAAACAATATGGTACTGGCATGAAGATAGACAGATTGTCCAATGGAAAAGAATTAAGAGTTCTGAAATAGACCCTCACATCTATGATCAAGTTATTTTTGACAAAGCTATCAAACCCACCCAGCTGGGACAGAACAGTCTATTCAACAAATATTCAAAAGTCTATTCAACAAATGAGAGAACTGGATATTCATCGCTAAAAGAAAGAAAGAGGACCCCTATCTCACACCTTATATAAAAATTAACTCAAAAAGGATCAAGGACCTAAATAAAAAACTAGAACATAAAACTCCTAGAAGAAAATGTAGGAAACACCTTCGAGATATGTGGTAGGTGCTAGTTTCTTAAACCTTACACCAAAAACATGAGCAATGAAAGAAAAAATAGATAAACAGGACCTCCTCAAAATTAAACACTTTTGTGTTTCAAATGACTTTGTTAAGAAGGTGAAAAGGCAGCCTACTCAATGGGAGAAAACTTTTAGAAACCACATATCCAATACAGGTTGATTTCCATGTTATATAAAGAGATCACACAATGATAAAAGCATAAGCAACCCAATTTAAAAATGGACAAAAGTCTGGAACAGACATTTTCCAGTGAAGATATACAAACAGCCTAAAAACACACAATAAGATGCTCAACATCACTAGCTATTAAGGAAATGCAGATCAAAATTACAATGGGATATCATCTCATTCCTTAGAGAATGGCCATATACTAAAAAACGAACAAACAAACAAAAACAGAAAACTACAAGTGCTGGAGAGGATGTGAAGAAATAGGAACACTCCTTCACTGCTGGTAGGAATGCAAAATGGTGCAGCCTCTGTGGAAGACAGTTGGCGGTTCCTCAGAAATCTAAATATAGAACCGCCGTATGATGCAGCAATCCCACTTTATTGGGATATATTCAGAAGAACTGAAAGCAAGGATGTAAACAGATGTTTGTCCACTAATGCTCAAGGCAGAATAAACCCAAATAGGCCAACATATTGTGGCATATTATACTCCAATTGTCAAATGCCAAAGATAAAGAGAATTCTGAAGGCCACAAGAGAGAAGCAACATATCATGTACAGGGAAGCCTCAATAAGATTAGTGATTTCTCCTCAGAAACCATGGAGGCAAGATGGTAATGGATGATATATTTAAAGTGCTGACAGCAAAAAAGGAATGCCAACCTAGAATTCTATATCCAGCAAAACTGACTTTCAAAATTAAGGAGATTAAGACATTCCCAGATAAACAAAGGCTGAGGGAGTTTGTCACCACTAGACCAGTCCTATAAGAGATGCTTAAGAGAGATCAGCGGATTGAAAGGAAAGAACAATAGACAAAGAGTAAAGCCACATGAAGAAATAAAGGTCTCCTGTTAGGGTAACAACAAGGGTAAATATAAATGCCAGTATATTGTATTTTGGGTTTGTAATGCCACTTTTCACTTCCTATAGGATAAAAGGCAAATGCATATAATATAATGATAAGTTAGTGGTTTTGGACAAATAATGTATAAACACCCAATTTGTGAAAAAAGATACATAAAGATGGGGACAGAGGGCTACAAGAAAATACTTTGTATATACTATTGAAGTTAAATTGTTATCAAAGTAAACAAGACTGTTACAAATTTAGGATGTTAAATTTAAGCCCATGGTATCTGCAAAGAAAATATTAAGAGAATATGCAAGCTTATAGAGGCATAAATTAAAGTACAGGTTGCCAGCGGTGGGGGGTAGAGGAGATAGGGAGTATAGCAATTTGATATTATTGATGAATTCCAAAAAGAAATATTGGATTATGTTTGTAAACTGGTCTTTTCCTCTGGGTGTATTAGAGTGTATTAGATTCAGAGGTTTTACTTCTACTTGATTAAATAATGATTAAGGCTTTGATTGGGCCACATCAGTGGTGGGGGGGACTCACAGAGAAAACTGCACTGCAGAGAAGGGAGGATGGAGTTTTTGAGTTAGAGCCCAGGGAAGTAAGCACATAGAGGAGCTCGATCGTGAGGAAAAAGAAAAGGCCCCGGGAAGAGAAACGAGCCATTTGCCTGATAGTCTACAGATGGCCTTGTGGAGAGAGCAGAGGAGCTGAGCCCAGATAGAAGCAAGCCCTGGGAAGAGAGGAACCCAGGAAGCCTGAACTCTCACAGATGCTGACAGCCATTTTGCTCCAACACGTGACAATAGAATTTGGTGAGGGAAGTAACTTACGCTTTATGGCCTGGTAACTATAAGCTTCTACCCCAAATAAACACCCTTTATAAAAGCCAACAGATTTCTGGTATTTTGCATCAGCACCCCTTTTGGCTGACTAATACAAGGAGTTAAAGTAAAATGGGTGTAGGGTTTCTGTTTGGGAAGATGGGGAAGTTTTAATAATGGAAAGTGCTGAAGGTATCACAACATTATGAATGTGATTAATCCCAATGAATGGTATACATGGGAATGGCTGAATGGGAATGTTTCTGTTGTATACATGTTCCTACAATGAAAAAAGAGAGAGACAAAGAAAGGGCAACTAAGGAAACAATAACAATTAAATACAATACATGATCCTGGATGGGACCTAGCAAGGGAGGAGAAAAGGCTCAAAGAGACATTATTGGGACATAGGAAGAAACTGGGATATAGACTCAAACTTTATATCAATGTTAAATTTCTTTAACTGATAACTGTACTTAAGATGGTTATATAATTGAATATCCTCATTCTTAGGAAATATACATAGCAGTATTAAGTGTTCAAAAGCATGTATACAACCTACACTCAAGTGTTCATAAAATGGAAGGATGGATGGATGAACGGATGGACGGACGGACAGATAGAAAGGGACGGAGGGAGGGAGGAAGGAAGGCATTCAGAGGGACAAATGTGGCAAAACATTAAAATTGGTGGAAATTGGCATCTGGGGGAAGCAGAAGTATATTGGAATTCTCTGTATGCAGTTTGTATTATTTTTTTAACTGTCCTTTAAGCTTGAAAGTATTTCAAAATCAAAGAGAAAAAAAAAAAAAAAGCAATACCCCTGGAGTATACCCCTTAGGAGTACATATTGATTGACTAACCCTACTTTAACATATAACAACTTATCAAGATCACTAATTTAATGAATAGGATGCAAAAGAGATAACAGCTCCATTTTAAAATCATAAGCAAAGATCTACCCACCTTTATAAAGTTTTGCATCCCACAGCATTAACCTGCTTATGAGACAGGGATTTTCAGAACCAGGTTCTTCTCTAAGGCATGCTTGGCAAAAGATCTGTCTAAAGTCACCTACAAACAAGAGAAGTAACATAATTTTGATTCATACACTATTTCTCCGCAAAGTATGTTTCTAATAACATGAAAAGATCAACACTAACACTCCCACATTTGACGCCAGGAATAATTCTGTCAACATCAGAGACTCATTCTTTATTTTGAATGGTTAAGAGCCAAAAAAGGATATTTACAGCATTTGAAATGCAATCCTGAAAATTAATGAAAATGAATGAAAAATAACAATTAAAAAAATCCATATTTTATTTTACACTCAGTGACATTTAAAAATTAGTGGCTATTTAAAAAAAAAACCACTGTATAAAGCAAATAGAAAATAAGAAAAACAGGCTATATGCTTACTTGAGTAACTCATAATTTTGTTCATCCAGGAGCCAAGACGCAAAGCAAATTTTTGATGAGCCATAACTTCAGAGTGTAATACTTCTACATGAAGTGGATGTTGAGAGACATTTTCTGAATGACTCTACAAAATGAAAGGAATATTAGAAAAAAAAAAAAAAAAAGGTTGGTTATAACTGCTTTTAACTAAATGATCTATTCTTACCCTCAGAGTTCCAAATCTCTGGGTCTAAATGCCTCAATCCTGCCTTTACTCTACTTAGGATATCAAGCCATTTTAACAACATGATCACTTTACTCTTTCTGCTTGGGTTCTTTAATGTGCATTCCTATTAATATTCTCTTTTTGTCCCTAATTTTAAAAATTACCTTTATATCTTCCTTTGCTTCCTGGCAAGCAGCATAAGGACCTGCTTTAACAGCTCGACGGCCCTAATTACAGACAAAAATGAGAATTAAATAGAATGACAATATTAATTATGTATATAGCCCACAGACCTACTGACCTCTCAATTATTAATTGCTTGTTGACTGCCTAAAAGTGGTTAAGATGGAATGACATCTGGAAGGTAGACATAAATATTTAACACCGTTATGAAGCATCAGAACTGCTGATACCTGCAGGAGACAGATCTATAGTTGAGAATGTCAGATTGCTTGCCTGGCAAGAATGTCAGTTCCTAGTGTGGTCTGTTTAAATCAGATCATAATAACAAATTAGGTTTACCAAACTCCTCCTATGTGTGTTACGCACTTTTCATGAATGAACTCAAGAGTTCCTGAACTTTTGTTCCATAACATACTCGTGGTTTATGACTCGGTTACAGGTGTAGCTGTGATACTGATTCCTCAAACCCTGGAACCAGGCCACCAGGCAAGGTCTATGTAGGATTCTCTGGCAGATCATTCTTTTTACCAAATTGTAAAAATATTATTTTCCACATGCGTCATGATGTGAAAAAATGTAAGGAATCACTATTTTTCTCATTTAATCTTTACAATAACTCTATGAAGAAGGTACTGTCATTATCCCCATTTTATAGATGAGAAAACCAAGACACAAAGAGGTTAAATAATTTGTCCCCCAAATCACAAAGTAAATAAGTGGTTGATCCAGGGTTTGATGATAGGTTTGAGATTTAAGATGCACTCCTAATCATGTTATAGTCCCTCTATAGCTCCTTGTAGGGATGTGTAAGAACTACCTAAATATATTTAGATTATTAATTACGCCTGTAAGATTGCCATTTCAGAGAAAATACATGCAAAAAAGCCAAGCCAGAAAAGATTTTAAAAAGAAGAGGAAGACAGTAACAGCCATATACCTCAAGTCTTAATAAGGTTATAGGTGCATAAGAAATGTGCAATTAACCTAAAGCAGTGGATCTCAATATAAATGGTAGGAGGGGAAGTGGACCAATTGACAGGAGGCAGCTTTCTGAAAATAACATGGGCATTTCTTTCCAGTCCTTTCTCCCATACTCCCAATTCTGATACACCAGGCCTAGGCTGCCATATCTACTTTAAAAATATTTCTGCCATGTCATTTTAATAAGTTTCTTTTTTATCCTCATACTACACCAGAAAACATAGGACAACATGTATCTATCTTTGCAGGTTTGTGAAAGACTAACTGCAACACATTGTAATCTAGCTGAGAAGTACATTTTTCACTTTAATGGGACATACAGCATCATCTCGCATTCTATTTTTCCCCTTTGAATGAACATGTACAAGTGACCATGGCTTTTCTTGTCATTGCCATCACCTTATGGAGTTTTAGAACCAAAAAACAAGCTAACCTACAAGTAGGTAGATCAGCTGCAGCCATAGCCTTCTCCATTTTGACTACAGAGGACAGCAGGAAAGAAAGTGGGGAAAGGGATAAAAGCTAGGTAGAGATAGGACAGAGACATTGGGAAACCTAGACCTTTTCTATTCCATTTGCAAACCAAAAAAATACGCAGATCCAAGCTTTCCCAGGCCAGCTGTTCTTCTCCTGGGAAGATGGTTTACCATAACGATATGTGATTTCTCAGAGTTAGGATTATGGTAGATCATGGTAATGTTTTAGGAATAACATTTATTGACATCAATGAAGATTTTTCTCTTAAAATTTTCAATATTAACCTTTTAAATAATATGGCAAAATGTGAACTAGAGAAGAGCACCATTACATCTTTTAAAATTTCTAGAATGCCTGTTTCTTTCTTAATAGTAGAGAATAATCCTTTGAAGGCAGAGATCATATCTGACTCACCTTTGTATTCCCTCAGACTGTCTCTATAAATGTTTAGAGAACTGATCTGATTTAGAGTATAACATTTTAAGATAGTTGTTGACAAACTGGTATTTGTCCAAGGAAGAGAAAGAAAAAACTTGACCAGTATGAGCTTACTATCATAAGATAAACAGTTGAAGAAAACGGAAGAAACTAAATATAGGAAATTATAGATTTCTTAAAAACATTTGATGGGCTGCCATCTGAAAACAAGGGAAGGCCTTTTCTAGGTTGTTCTAAAAGAAAGAAATTAGTTTGAAAGAGAAAATACATGGAGACAGATTTTGGCTGAACATAAATTTTTTTCCTAAGAATAAGAGTTGACCAATAAGTAGTCATATAAACAACAAAATTCTCTTGAATCAAATTTTCTTAGGAGAAAATACAATTTGTGTTTATATGCTGAATATATCAGTGAATGACGATCTCTTCAGACAAGAGAATTATTTATATAGAAGAAACATGCTGAAGAAAACCCATGCTATCCAA
>JAQZBX010025653.1:0-29425 GCA_029593785.1 Cabassous unicinctus
TTGGATGTTGGGGCCTGTGTATTGCTTTGTTGTGAGGGAGTATTTCTGTGAGTTGTCTGCCTTGCTTCTTACTATAAGAATAAATTTCATTTCATTTCAGATGCTTTCATTGAAGTAGAATGTGACATAACAGCAGTTATTTAGATATGGGTAACATGGTCAGAAACCCTCTATACAAGAGAAAATCTTCAAGAATTATGAGACAAATCAGAAATGCTTTCTGTGCAAGAAGAACTACAGCTTGCTATCATTAGAGGACAGATTCATAAAACAATTCATGAAGATCTCCTCTAAATGACTGAATCAAAAATGGGCTTATTCAGAGAGAAACACTTGGATCTAGCTTGTCATTATGCTCACAATAGGTATAGTTGATAAAGGAAGTGCTGTGGCCCTAATCCCCCTCAGCAGAAACCCACAGCTTTAAGAAGATAAGCACCCCCCATCCCTTTCTCCCTTCCTCCATTTTCTCCCTGGAATCCACATCATTAGGAAGATAAGCACTCCCCCACCTGCCCCTTTCAACTGGAATTTACAACTCTAAACAGATAATAACTCTTTTCCTCCCTAGTAGCCCTCTGCTTTAGGAAGACAAGCTAAACTTGCTCTTTTTGCTTTTGTAACCCCTGCCTGCCTGCTTGCTTAGGAATTTCCCTGCTTGGAGTCCCTATATAAACTTATGAAAACCAAGAGAGGGTGCTCAGATTTTTTGGAGAATTGATTCTTCTCTGGGCCCGTGCATAATGAAACTTTGTTCCTCTGCCTTTCAGAGTACCACTAGGGTTTTTCATTTCATCTGCCACAACATAGTTACCATTATTGAATTAATTTTAAAAATTTGTACTGAAATTTTTGTATCAACTGCACTCACAAGTAAATGAAATCATTGAGGTGTCTCCTGTTTAAAGGCTGAACTTTTCAAAGAAGGTAACTAAATCTCTTATATTTTCAAGCCATGTGTTTTCATCTTAGAGTAATGCATTCATTCTTTGGAAAAAAATTATATTAAAATGATATTAGATATTTAAGGGTTGTTTTCAAAGTTTGTACTTGGTTAGGTATTTTAAAAATGGTTTTTCTATAATAAAGGCAACAAAAACGTGCATGAGGAAATATCAACAGCATCTTCCTACTGAGTAGTTTGCATATCACACATTCAATGTCATTTCCTCCAGCCCACACTATTTTTATATTTGAAAGTGTATTTTGATTACAGAACGTGAAGTTAGAAAAAAATCATGCCTATTGGAAGCCTCCACATACAACAGACTTCCATCCACACACTACACCCTGATGGAAACTTGGTTACAAATTAGGAGATAATATCATCAGTCTGTGACCACTAAGCATGGTTCACAGTGTCTGTTTGGCACACATTGTACGTCATGTCCTATTATCAACATGTATCACCTGGTGTGGATGTTGTCTGTTTTTTATGGCTTCTCAGGGGTTTCCTTCTTTTTCTCCATAATCAGCTATTTGACTCCAGGTTTATTCATAATGCAGCTAAATTTAGACCACTACCTCTAAAGAGAATTCGAGTTTTGTGATGCTGTTGCTAGGCAGAGATCATTTTTTATTTCATTCCATTGTGTTCCATTCAGCCTGGTCTTCAATTAAGGAGAATTCTATTCAAAAGATCCCCTGCCACATGCCTCTCTGACACCAGCCTTCAAACAATGGGGAGTGGACTTGATGAGGCTGCACCCTCCAGGGATCCACACTGTGGAGGAAGGGTGCAATGAATTGCCACACTAGTCTGAACAACCAGTGTCACCAGGCACTCGCATTTCCCTGGACACGCCAAGCAGAGGTGTAGCCTGCTCCTACCCAGGAGCCATTTAAATTAGCCTGCAGACTAATTTAATTTAGCATTCCGTGAACAAGGTTTCCATCCCTAGTTAAGCATGGATCTGTCTGGTGTCATATGGGTTTGCATAGACTGTCTCATCATTGAGGTGTAAATATTTTCTCATTTTTGTGATCATTTCTTCTTCAACCCACAGCTGACTGAGTTCTGAGGAGCTTCTTTTGCAAACATAGGGCTTTTTCTCTTCATCTTGTTAACATTGAATACTAGTTTAATTCAGGCCCTTCTGAGACCATCTCTGACTGGTTGTAGTTATTTGAAATTCCATGACAGTTGTTTCATCCTAGCCCAAGGGCTCTGTTGGCCATGTTCTGGGTAGACTTAAAACCAGCAGGAATCCATCCATCTGAGTGAACAGTGAAGGCCCTAATGACCTTGTACATGATCTGCAATGTCCTTCTAAACATTTTTCTCCATTTTGCTTCTCTCTCTGTCACTCCCACCACTCCCCCCTCACGCTTTGTTTGCTAGCTATGACACCTATGTAAGGACTGGGGTGATGATGAGGATTCTGTAAGTTGCTTTATAGAAAATAAACACCTGTTTTGAATTGCCCCAGGACTGCAAATGAAATATATTTTTGGTACATTTTTTTAACTTTAGGCTTCCTCATGCATCCTTGTTCATGAAAATAATCCATCTGGGTCCATAATATTTTCTCAGGGGGACTGCTGAATAAGGTTTTGAGGTTTCTCACCCCATAAAATTAGGAGTCAGCCTATTGTTATCTGTGCTAATTCATTCCAATAAGATGGGAACAATTCCCAAATAGGAATTTGATAATAAACATCTAAATATGGTGTAAATGAAAATAAAATCACCAAACCAGTAACATGTGTCATTCTTAGAAATTATTGGGTCCAATAGTTAGGACTGTAATATTTAAATAAGAATCACATAGCACTGATTTCAATTATGTCACAATTATTATTAACATTTAAATCTTTCTTCCTCTATGGTGTATTTCTTATCATGGATTATATTAAAAATAACCTTGCCTTACACTCTCTTTTTTTTTCCAATACATTTTCTTTTTATTAGATATGTACCATCCAGTAGCCTTCATCTGGAAAATATTTGTTGACAGAATGATTTACAATTGTAAAATACACCACCTTCATTAATAACTCAAGTGCTGTAAGACAGATCATTATGTTTTTGGAAGTTCTCAAGCTCATGGGTAGGAGAAAATTTTTCTAAAGTTTATTATTCCCCTGTAACAAATTTACCATGATTTTAGTAGCTGTTTCTCTATATTCATGTTATTATTAGAGCAGTTGGATAACTGAAATACTCTTGTGGAAAAGAGAGAATGTCTGTATATCCTCCGCTTGTTTTTCTTGTCATTACTCTTTAATATTCCTGTTTCCTTATTGATCATCTGTCTAAAGGATCAATCCATTTTTGACTATGGTGTATAGAATTCTCCTATTTGCTAAGTACCACTGTCTCTTTCTCCCTTCAAATTTGTAAACATTTGCTTCATATACTTTGTAGATTTGCTGTATTTATATATATATATGTATATATATACACATATATATATAATTATTCATATATATATATATTTAATTGTTGTCCTTGTCTTTGACCCCTTTATCATTATATAGTGTTTTTGTTTTTCCTAGGCAGCAGTTTTATTTTTATTATAGCTGTTTTGGCTTACAGAAAAATCATGCAGAATGAACAGAGTTCCTGTATAATCCCCCACACTCATAGTTTTCCATATCATTAATATTTTACATTAGTGTGGTACCTTTGTTACAATTACTAAACCACTATTATTATTATTATTATTATTATTATTATTATAGGTTTAACTCACTCCATAAACACATATTCTGTTCCTATTCCCTTCTGTAAATCCTCTTTTGGTTTTAATTGCTATGTACTATAACTTCATACACAGTATGTCCCAAACTATACATTATCTTTAACTCTGATGCACTTGAATTTTAGGAATTTTTAAATACGGAGTTACATACGAAAACTCCAATACATTATCACTGGTGTTTATAATTACAAGATAAGTGGACAGTACCAAAGATATTAAATTTTCATATAATTTGACACACTGTTGAATGTCCTTTCATTTATGTCTGAAGAACTTGCTTAAATTGTTTGTTGGGCAGCACAAGTGGTGAAAGACTCCTAAAGGTCTTGTTGTTTCTTGGTTTTAATACGGAGTTGGCATATTAATCTCCCCCTCTTTTTCTAAAGCCTGTCTCCCTTGATCTAATATTATTAGAAGGGAATCCTTTTCTGTCAACACTGGAAATATTTCATCCAAATTTGCCTTTTTGCCTTCTTGATTTCTGTGTTCCTGACTTCTGTTGAGAAATTGTTGCTTATTCTTATTGGGACTCACTTGAACCAAACATGTTGCTTTACTCAAGCAGCTTTCAGAACTCTCTTTGTCCATGGCATTTTGCTGTGTGATCCCCTTGTGTCTGGCCATGGTTTTCTATGATATGTTTCACTATGGGCTTCTCTGGGTTACTTGATTGTGCATACACTTGCCTTTAATTGCATCTGAGAGGTTTCCTGCCATTATATCATTGAATATTCCTTCTGCCACTTTCTCTTTATTTGCTTTCTGTGTGTCCCACAAAGCATGTATGACATCCTTGATTTTATGCCATATGTCCATTCCATCAGGTGTAGAAGGGTATTCAGATTGCTGAGGTTCCAGTTTCCATTCTCTGATGGATGGTTTGAACAACTAGCCAAGACTGGCAGATCCATTTTCCTGAAAACTCTGGCACATTGTGAAGAGGTCTGTTCTCCTGCAAGTCTGTGACCCAGTTCTATAGGGAACATAGTAAGCCAACAACCACCACCGATAAACCACAGAACTGCCTGTGAAACGCCACTCTTTTTGTTGGGTGAAAGGAACGGGGTCAGGATGGAGACCCTGTGATGTTCCTACAGGATGGTTTCCTGGACTGAGTTTCACACCATATCCCCATGGCTGTAGTGCATGCAGGCTTCACTGGCACAATTCTGAAGTTGGTTGCTCAGATGATTTTCAGGAAGGGGAAGGCCTAGGTATTGTCAACACTGTTGACTATGGCTCTGCCAGGAATTTTGCAGGAACCCAGGGGAATAAAGGGACCCCTTGCCTCAACACACACACCAGGAGACTGGCCACCCTGTGGCGTGTTCTTGTCTAATCCACCCCCAGGGAAGTCGTTTAGAAGTCATGCCATCTGAGCCAGGCCTCAGTGGCATCCACCTTGATCCCTGCCCAAACCTGGCTTGGGCCATCCCATCAGCAGCCTCCTGCCCAACCGCTGACAGACAGAGTGGCCGACCAGGCAGCCCAAAGTTAGGCAGAGCCTCTAGCTGGCCAAGGGTCCCAATGGGAAAATGAGGCTCTGTTAGGAGAGAGCCATGGTGCTCCAGGTTTACCAGAAGGTCCCTTACACTCTCTTTTAAAATTTATAATTTCTTTCAAACTCTTTTCTCTTTTGTTTTCCAAGGTTACATTAAAGGACTTATTAACTGGTTTTTAAAAGAAACATTATTTTAGGCTTTGGCTAGACCACATGGTGTGGGAATATATGTCATTAAAAGGGCTTAAAGCACTGATAAATATTGCAAGAATAGACAGAAGTAGCAGCAAAGTAGAGCAGAGGAAACAGAGGGATTGAGAAGGGAGGATATTCTGTGTGAGTTTGTGTTTCTGGTTTTTGTTGATTATTATTATTGAAAGAATGAATATGCTTTAGTAATGATTGAAGTGATGAACACAGAGCACTGTGATTATAACAAATGCCATGGATGAATTCTTTATAATTAAGTTGAATTCTTTATAATTAAGTCTCTATAAACCTGATTTGTAGAACACAATAGGGTGGGTTGGGGGAAATACATGCAATGTGAGATAGGGACTACAGTTACTAGTCATATATATAAGATGCTCTTGCCTAGTTTGTAACCATCCTATTGACACAAAGCCAGGAGTTTTTGGAGATTGATGTATGGGATACCTGTATGATGTTACACATGCTTATTTTGAAAGTTCCCAATGTTTACTGGACATACGGTGTCACTATATGCTCAGGTGTGAATTGTCCACTTCAATAGAATATATTTTTACAAACAGAGGGTGTGGATGGTCACACACAAAAGTTTTGGATGTGCCAAGTTCTCTATTCAGGTCCTCCATTTGGTGTTCTTCAAATTCAGATGCTGTGCTGATGGGAGCGTCGGGATGGATGGCTCTATGCCCACACCGGACTGAGCATCCCTGGACCCTTATGAGCCACTCTGCCTGACATCTTGGGAATGGTGAAATTGGGTTTTCTGTTCTTGTTCGGCCTGTAGATGTTTTTCCCTCTTGATGGTGGACAGGGGCATCTGGATGCCATTGGGACAATGTTAGATGTTTGGGGCTGTGTATCATTTTGTTGTGAGGGAGTCTTTCTGTGAGTTGTCTGCCTTGTTTCTTACTGTAAGAATAAATTTCATTTTATTTCAGATGCTTTCATTGAAGTAGAATGTGACATAACAGAAGTTATTTAAATATGGGAAACCTGGTTAGAATCCCTCTATACAAGAGAAAATCTTTTAGAAATATGGAAATAATCAGAAATGCTTTCTGTGAAAGAAGAACTAGAGCTTGGGACAGATTCATAGAACAATTCATGAAGAGCTCCTCTAAATGACTGAAACAAAAGTGGGCTCATTCAGAGAGAAACATTTGGATCTAACTTGTCATTATGCTCTCAGTAGATATAGTTACCATCATTGAATTAATTTTAACAATTTGTACAGAAATTTTTGTACCAACTGCATTTACCAATAAATGAAATCATTGAGGTCTCTCCTATTTAAAGGTGAAATTTTCAAAGAAGCTATCTAAATCCCTTACATTTTCAAGTGGTGTGTTTTTATATTTGAGTAATGCATTCATTCTTTGGAAAATTTTTATATAAAATGATATTAGATATTTAAGGGTTATTTTCAAAGTTTGTATTTGGCCAGATATATTAAAAATGGTTTTTCTATGATAAAGACACCAAATATGTGCATGAGAAAGTATCATCACCATCTTCCTACTGAATCAGGTGCATATCATACATTTAATGTAATTTCCTCCAATCCACACTATTTTTATTTTTGAAAGTGTATTTTGATTACAGAATGTGAACTTAGAAAAAAAATCATACCCATTGAAAGCCCCTCCACATTCAACAGCCTTCCATCCACACATAACACCCTGATGGAAACTTGGTTACAGAATAGGAGATAATATAATCAGTCTGTGACAAATAAGCATGGTCCACAGTGTATGTTTGGCACACATTTTCATCGTGTCCCATTTTCAACATGTATTGCCTGGTGTGGATGTTGCCTTTTTTCATGGCTTCTCAGGGGTTTCCTTCTTTTTCCCCATAATCAGCTGTTTGATTTCTGGTTTATTCATAATGCATCTATATTTAGACCACTACCTCTAAAGAGAATTAGAATTGCATGACCCTGTTGCTAGGCAGAGATCCTTTTTTATTTCATTCCTGTGTGTTCTATTCAGCCTGGTCTTCAATTAAGGAGAATTCTATTCAAAAGATCCCCTCCCACCTGACTTCCTGAGCCTGGCCTCCAAACCATAGGCAGTGGATATGTTCAGGCCACACCCTCTGGGGATCCTCATGGTGGAGGAAGTGTGAGCTGAATCACCATGCTGGTCCGGACAACCTGCACCACAAGGTACTCACATTTCCCTGGACACATCAAGCAGAGGTGTGGCCGGATCTTACTCTTTTGGCCTCCTCTTCCAGGACCCATTTTGCAAGCAAGGGCCTGCAGGCTAATTTAATTTAGCTTTCCATGAACAAGGTTTCCATCCCTGGGTAAGCACAGATCTGATGTCACGTGGGTTTGCATAGACTGCCTTGTCATTGAGGTGTAAATAATTTTCTCATTTTTGTGGTCATTTCTTCTCTGACCCTTGGCTGACTGTGTTCTGAGGAGATCATTTTGCATACATGGGGGTTTTTCTCTTCATCTCCTTAGCATTGAATACTAATTTAATTCACAGCCCTTCTGAGTCCACCTCTGACTGGTTGTAGTTATTTGAAATTCCTTGAGAGTGGTTTCATCCTAGCACAATGGCCCTGCTAGCCATGTTCTGGGTAGACTTAAAACCAGCAAGGATCCATCCTTCTGAGCAAGCAGTGAAGGGTCTAATGACCTTGTGCGTGATCTGCAATGTCCTTCTAAACATTTTTCTCCATTTTGATTCTCTGTCACTCCCTCCACTCCCCCCTCACTTTGGTTGCTTGCTCTGATGCCTATGGAAGGACTGGGGTGATGATCAGGATTCTGTAAGTTGCTTTATAGAAAATAAACACCTGTTTTGAATTGTCCCAGGACTGCAAATGAGATATATCTTTGTTACATCTTTACTTTGAGGCTTCCTCATGCATCCTCGTTCATGAAAATAATCCATCTGGGTCCATAATATTTTCTCAGGAGGACTGTTGAAAAAGGTTTTGAGGTTTCTTGCCCCATAAAATTAGGTGTCAGCCTATTGTTATCTGAGCTAACTCATTCCAATAAGATGAGAACAATTCCCAAATAGGAATTTGATAATACACACCTAAATATGGGATAAATGAAAATAAAATCACCAAACTGGTAATATGTCATTCTTAGAGATTATTTGGTCCAATAGTTAGGGCTGTAATATACAAATAAGAATTAAGTCATCACTGCTTTCAATTATGTCAGATTTATTATTAACATTTAAATGTTTTTTTCCTTCATGGTGTATTTCTTATCATGGATTATATTAAAACCAACCTTGCCTCACACCCTCTGTTTTTTTTTTGCAATACATTTTCTTTTCATTAGATATGTAACATCCAGTAGCATTCATCTGGAAAATATTTGTTCACAGAATGATTTACAATTCTAAAATACACCACATTCATTAATAACTCCAATGCTTTCAGACAGATCATTAAGTTTTGGGAAGTTCTCAAGCTCATGGGTAGGAGATAATTTTTCTAATGTTTATTATACCCCTGTAACAAATTTCACCACTATTTTAGTAGCTTTTTACCTATATTCATGTTACTATTACAGCAGTTGGATTACCAAAAAATTCTTGCAGAAAAGAGAGAATTTCTGTATATCCTCCACTTGTTCCCTTATCATTACTATTTTATATTTCTCTTTTCCCTTACTGATCATCTGTCTAAAGGATCCATCCTTTATCGACAGTGGTGTACAGAATTCTCCCATTAGTAAAGTACCATTATCTCTTTCTCCCTTCAAATTTGTCAACATTTGCTTCATGAATTTTGTAGCTTTGCCATCTCTCTCTCTATATATACATATATATATAATCGTTCATATATATGTATTTAATTGTTGTTCTTGTCTTTAATTGACCCTTTTATCAATATATAGTGCTTTCATTTTCATAGGCAACAGTTTTATTTTTAATTATAGCTGTTATGGTTTACAGAAAAATCATGCAGAATGAATAGAGCTCTCATATAACCCCCCACACTCATAGTTTCCCTTATCATTAATAAATTACATTAGTGTGTATACCTTTGTTACAATTACTAAACCACTATTACTGTTATTATTATAGGGTTAATTATACTCCATATACATGTATTCTGTTCCTATTCTCTTCTGTAAGCCCTCTCTTTGTTTTAATTGTTATGTATTATATCTTCATTCACAGTATGTCCCCAGTGATACATTATCTTTAACTTTTGTGCACTTGAATTTTAGGAATTTTAAAATATTGAGTTACATACCAAAACTCCAATACATTATCACTGGCATTATTATTACAAGATCGTGGACAGTACCTGAGATCTTAAATTTTCAAGTAATTTGACCCACTGTTGGGTGTCCTTTCATTTCTGTCTGAAGAACTTGCTTATAATTGTTTGTTGGGCAGCAAAGGTGATGAAAGACTCCTGAAGGACTTGTTTGTTGGTTTTAATATGGGGCTACCATATTAATCTCCCCCTCTTTTTCAAAAGCCTGTCTTACTAGATATAATATTATTAGAAGGGAATCCTTTTCTGTCAACACTTGAAATATTTCATTCAAATTTGCCTTTTTGCCTTCTTGATTTCTGAGGATAAGTAAAACCGCACCTCAGCCGCGCCCTATCCACCCCTCCCCCTTTTTCCTTTTCCCGCCCCAGCCACGTCAGCCTCCCTGCAGGCCCGCTCTTCACCTTATAAGGACCTCTCGCTGAGCATGCAGCGCGCGCAGCCCTGCTGCCCGACCGGCCAGCTCAGGCCTCTTACCTAGCAACTGCCGGCATGGCCCAATCCCGGGCCCGCCTTGAGCTGGCCAATCTAATAGCACCACGCCGCCCCAAAAAGGTATATAACCCTTGCTCTTGCTGAATAAAGAAGTTCCTGCTTTACCCTCCAGAGGAAAAAGGTTTCCCTGTGTGCTTCTTTGCTCCCTACCTGATCCCCCATACGTTCGGCCTCTAGCCACCAGCTAGAGACAGCCGCCCTTCTCCTCCTCCGCGGCCACCAGCCCCGAGAGGACGCGCGAAGGGCCAGAAAGCAAGTGGACAACAGATTTCTGTCTTCCTGATTTCTGTTGAGAAATTGTTGCTTATTCTTATTGGGACTCACTTGAACCAAACACGTTGCTTTACTCAAGCAGCTTTCAGAACTCTCCTCTTGTCGATGGCATTTTACTGTGTGATCCCAGTGTGTCTGGCATGGTTTCCTATGATTTGTGCCATTATGGGGTACTGTGGGTTCCTTGATTTGCGTATACATTCCTTTCATTACATCTGAGAGGTTTCCTGCCATTACATCTTTGACTATTCCTTCTGCCACTTTCTCTTTATTTGCTTTCTGTGTGTCCCACAAAGCATGTATGGTATCCTTGATTTTATGCCCTATGTCCATTCCACAAGGTGTAGAAGGGCATTCAGATTGCTGAGGTTCCAGTTTCCATTCTCTGATGGATGGTTTGAACAACTAGCCAAGACTGGCAGATCCATTTTCCTGAAAACTCTGGCACATTGTGGAGAGGTCTGTTCTCCTGCAAGTCTGTGAACCAGTTCCATAGGGAGCATAGTAAGCTAAAAGGTGACACTGAGAAGCTGCAGCGCTGCATATGAAATGCCACTGGCTGGTTCCATGAGAGGAGTGGCATCTGGGTGGAGACCCCATGATGTTCCTGCAGGATGGTTTTCTGGACTGAGGTTCACTCCATGTCCCCAGGGCCATACTGCATTCAGTCTTTGCTATCATAACTCCATATTTGGTTGCTTGGGTGAACTCAGAGAAGGGGAAGGACTGGGTACTGTCAATAGTGTTGACCATGGTTCTTCCAGGAGCTCTGCAGGAGCCCAGTGTGATAAAGGGATGACTCCCCACAACACACACACCTGGAGACTGAGCGCCCAGTGATGTGTTCATGTCTAGTCCACCCACAGGGATATCCTTAAGAAGTCAGACCTTCTGAGCCAGGCCTCGGTGGTTTCTCATTATCCTGCCTGACCCCAGCATGGGCCATCCCATCAGTGAGCTCCTGCCCTGCTGCTGCTCAACCGAGCAATAGGCCACCCAACCCCGGGTCAAGGAGAGCTGCTCACCAGCCAAGGTTCCTGGCAGGGAATGGCAGCCCTAGTAGGACAGTGCCATGGCACTCCAGGGTTCCCAGAAGGTCCCTTACACTCTCTTTAAATTTATAATATCTTTCAAACTCTTTTCTCTTTCATTTTCCAATTTTATATTAAAGGACTTATGAACAGATTTAAAAAAAAAAAACATTCTTTTAGGTTTCAGCTAGACAATATGGTATGGGAATACATCTCAATAGAACTGCTTAAAGACATGTTAATATCATTGCAAGCATAGCCAGAAATAGCAGTGATGTAGAGCAGGGAAAATGGAGCAATTGAGAAGGGAGGCAAGTCTATGTGTCTTTGTGTGTTTGGTTTTTGTTGGTTATTATGACTGAAATAATGAAAATGCTATGGTATTGATTGAAGAGATGAACACAGAGCACTGTGGTTATAGTCAGGGATTCTACACGTTTCCTCAGGTGAATTCTTTATTATTAAGTCTCTATAAAATGGATTTGTACAAATAAATAGGGCTGGGTGGGGGAAATACACCCAATGTGAGATAGGTGCTACAATTAGTAGCCATGATTTCACAATTCTCTTGCCTAGATTGTAACCACTGTATCACCATAAAGCCAGGAGTTGATGGAGGCTGATGCATGGGATACCTGTATGATGTTACACATGCTTATTTTGAAAGGTCCCAACATTGAGTAGGCACATAATGTTGCTGTAAGCTCAGGTAGGAACTGTAAACTTCTATAAAAAATATTTTTACAATTAGAGGGTGTCGACAGTCACACATGAAGTTTTTGGATTTGCTGATTTCTCTATTCAAGTCTTCCATTTGTTGTTCTTTAAATTTATATGCTGTGTACATGGGTGCATCGAGATGGATGGCTGTACCCTCAGACTGGAATATGCATCCCATGACTCTTATGAGCCACTCTACCTGACATCTGGGGAATGGTTGAATTGGATTTTGTGTCCTTGTTCAGCCTATACATGTTTTTCCATCTTGGTGGTGGGCAGTGGCATCTGGATACCATTGGGACAGAATTGGATGTTGAGAGTGTACATCATTTTGTTGTCAGGGAGTTTTTCTCTGAGCTGTAATCCTTGCTTTTTACCTTAAGAATAACTTTCATTATTTTGCAGATGTTTTCATAGAAGTAGAATATGTCATAACAGCAATTATTTACATATGTGTGACCAGGGCAGAATCCCTCTCTACATGAGAATATCTCAAGGAATTATGAGACTAAACAGAAATGCTTTCTAAGAAAGAACTAGAGCTGGCTCACATTAGAGGACAGATTCATAAAATAATTCACAAAGATCTCTTCAAAATTACTGATTTAAAAGTGGGCCTATCCAAAGAATAAAAATCAGAGAAAAATATTTGGATCTAGCTTGTCATTATGCTCCCAGTAAATGCAGTTACCATTATTTAAATAATTTTTAAAAATTTTACAGAAATTTTTCTACCCACTGCATTCACCAGTAAATGAAATCATTGAGGCCTCTCATATTTCAAGATTGAACTTTTCAATGGAGCTGACAAAATTTACCTTTTCACATAGTGTGTATTTATCTTTTGAGTAATGCACTGATTCTTTGGAAAGAATTTACATTCAAAGGATATTAGAGAGTTAAGTGTTATTTTCAAAGTTTGTATTTTGCCAGGTATTTTAAAAATGTTTTTTCTATTATAAAGGCACCAAATATGTGCACAAGAAAATAGCATCAACATCTTACTACTGAGTAGAGTGCATATCATACATTTAAGGTAATTTCCTCCAACCCACATGATTTTTATTTTTTAAAGTATGTTTTTATTACAGAATGTGGACTTAGAACAAAATCATGAACATTGGAAGATTCCACATACAACAGGACTCCAATCAACAGCACACCATAATGGAAGCTTTTTTACAGATTATGAGATAATATCATTGGACTATGACCACTAAGCATGTTTTAGAGCATAGATTTGGCACACATTTTCCATCATCTCCCATTATCAACATGTCA
Organism: Cabassous unicinctus; assembly: GCA_029593785.1. NCBI lineage: Eukaryota > Metazoa > Chordata > Mammalia > Cingulata > Chlamyphoridae > Cabassous > Cabassous unicinctus. The sequence continues at coordinate 13,479 of JAQZBX010025653.1, forward strand.
TGCTCAGTGTGCATGTTGTCTGCTTTTCGTGGCTTCTCATGTGTTTACTACTTTCCCCCCATAATCATCAGTTTGACTCCTGGTTTATTAATAATACATCTATATTTGTACCAGGACCTCTAAACAGAATTAGAGCTTCATGGCCCTGTTGCTAGAAAGACATCCTTTTTTATTTTATCCTTGTGTGTTATATTCAGCCTGGTCATGAAATTAGGAGAATTCTATTCAAAAGATTCCATCCCACCTGCCTTCCTGCCCCCTGGCCCCTAAACAATGGGCAGTGGATATGTTCAAGCCACACCCTTTGGGGATATCCACAGTGGAGGAGGGGTGAGCCAAATCACCACGTAGGACCACCAGCACCACCAGATGTTCACATTTCCCTGGATCAGCATAGAGGAGGTGGCGTCTGCTCCTACTGGCTTTAGCCTCCTCTGCAGGGAGCCATTTCAGATCCAGGGGCCTGCCAGCAAATTTAGCATTTCTTGAACTGTTCCATCCCTGAGTTAGTACAGATATATCTGATGTTACATGGGATTGGATAGAGTGGCTCATACCTAAGGTGTAAATAGTTTCTCATTTTTCTCGTCATTTCTTCTTTGACCCTTGGCTGACTGAGACCTGAGCAGCTCCCTTTGCAAACATGAGGGTTTTTCTAGTAATCTTGTTAGGATTGAGTCCTAGATTAATTCACGTCTCTTCTGAGTCTGCCTCTGACTGGTTGTAGTTATTTGAAATTCCTTGAGAGAGGTTTTGACCTAGCAAAAGGGCATGGCAAGCCATGTTCCCAGTAGACTTAAAAGCAGCAAGAATCCATTCTTCTGATTGAGCAGTGAAGGCTCTAATGAACTTGCACATGATCTGTGATGTCCTTCTGGGTGTTTTACTCATTTTTCTTCTCTGTCACTCCCTCCATCCCCCACCCCTGGTCTTTCATTGCTTACTCTGATGCTTATCAAAGAAGCGGTGTGATGATCAGAATTCTGCATGTTTCTTTGTAGAAATAAACACCTGTTTTGAATTGACCCAGGATGGCAGAAGAGATATATTTTTAGTATACCATTTTTTTCCCACTTCCTAATGCATACTCATTAATTGGAATAATCCATCTGGGTCCATAATATCTCAGGAGGACTGATGAAAAAATTTTTGAATTTTCTCACCCTATAAAATTTGGAGTCAGCCTATTGTTATCTGTGGTAATTCGTTCCAATAAGATGTGAAAGATTCCCTAATAGGATCTTGATAATACAAAACTCAACATGGTATAAATGAAAATAAAATCATTATTTATGATTTATGTCATTCTTAGAGATTATTGGGTCCATTAGTTAGAGCTGTAATAAAAAAATCAGAATTTGCCTTCACTGATTTCAATTATGTCATATTTATTATTAACATTTTAATGTTTCTACCTTTTTGGTGTATTTCTTGTAATGGATTAAATTAAAACTAACCTTGCTTTACACTCTCTTTTGTGTGTGTGTGTGTAATACATTTTCATTTTTTTAGATATGTAACATCAAATAGTCTTCATCTGGAAAATACTTCTTCACAGAATGATTTACTATTCTAAAATAAATGACATTTTTTAATATCTCCCATCCTCTCAGACAGATCATTAAGTTTTGGGAAGTTCTCAATCTCACGTGTAGCAGACAATTCTTCTAAAGTGTATTTTTCTCTTGAAACAAATTTTGCCATGATTTTAGTAGTTGTTTTCATGATATTCATGCTATTATTAGAGCAGTTGTGTTACTGAAAAGTTCTTGCAGGAATGACAGAATTTCTCTATAGTCCCCAGTCATTTTCCTTATCATTAATATTTTATATTCCTCTGTTTCCTTACTGATCGCCTATCTAAAAGATCAAACCTTTATTGACTGTGGTGTATTGAATTCTCCTATTAGTAATGTACCACTATTTCTCCCTTCAAATTTATCAATATTTGTTTCATATATTTTCTTGCTTTGATCTCTCTCTATATATAATGTTCATATATATATATATATATATATATATATGTGTGTGTATATATATATATATATATATTTAATTATTGTCTTTGTATTTAATTGACCCCTTTATCATCTAGGCAGTGGTTTTATTTTTAATTATAAGTGTGGTGATTTACAGAAAATTAATGCAGAATGAAAAGAGTTCCTGTAGAAGCTCCCCCCATATACACACACACAGTTTTCCTTATCATTAATCTTTTACATTAGTTTGGTAATTTTTAACAATTGATAAACCACTATTATTATTATTATTGTTTTAACTATACTCCATATACACATATTCTGTTCCTATTCCCTTCTGTAACCCCTCTTTATGTTGTAATTGTTATATATTATATCTTCATACACGGTATGTCCCAAAGCATAGATGACCTTTAATTTTCATGCTCTTGGAGTTTAGAAATGTTAAAATATGAACTTCCATACAAAACCCAAAACATTATCACTGGTATTGATAATTACAAGAAAGGTTGACATTGCCAGAGATCTTAAATTTTTATGTAATTTGACACACTGTTGAGTGTCCTTTCATCTTTGCCTGAAGGACCTTGTGTAAACTCTTTGTAGGGCAGCACAAATGGTGAAAAACTCCCAGAGGATTTTCTGCTTAATATGGGGGTGCCATAATAATATTCCCCTCATTTTTAAAAGCCTTCTGACTAGATATATTATTAGAAGTGACTCATTTTCTGTAAACACTTGCAATATTTAATGTTCCTTTGCCTTTTTGCCTTCTTGATTTCTGTCTTCCTGACTTCTGTTGAGAAATTGTTGCTTAATCTTATTGGAACTCACTTGAACAAAACACGTTTCTTTACTCATGCAGCTTTCAGAACTCTCTCCTAGTCCATGGCATTTTGCTGTGTAATCCCAATGTATCTGGGCATGGTTTTCTAGGATTATATCCTCTATGGGGTTGTCTGGTTTTCTTGATTGTGGATATTCATGACTTTCATTACATCTGAGAGGTTTCCTGACATTGTATCTTTCATTATTCCTTCTGCCCCTTGCAATTTTCTTTCTGTATTTCCCATAAAGCATATATGATATTCTTGATTATATATCATATATACATTCTACCAGGTGTAGATGGGCACTCAGATTCCTGAGGTTCCAGTTTCCATTCCCCCATGAATGTTTTAACTTCTAGCAAAGACTGGTAGATCCATTTTCCTGAAAACTCTGGCACATTGTGGAGTGATCTGTGCTCCTGTAAATCTATGACCCTGTTCCACTGGGAGCATAGTAAGCCATGTGCCACCACTGAGAATCCACAGCACTGCTTGGGAAGTGCCACCCTCTTTGTTCCACCAGAGGTGTGGGATCTGGCTTGAGACCCCCATGGTGTTCCTGCAGAACTTTTTCTTGGCTGAGGTTCATACTACATCCCCATGGCCCTACAGAACACAGGGCTCTATAGCTCAGCCCCAAAGTTGGTTTCTCAGTTGATTTTAGGTAAGGTGAAGTGGTGGATGCTGTCAAACTGTTGATCATGATTCTGCCAGGAACCCCACAGAAACCCGGGGGGCTTAAGGGACCCCTCACCCCAACAGACACACAAGGATCCTGGGTACCCACTGGTTGGTTCTAGTCTGGTTTGGCCCTGGGGATGTACTTTAAAAGTCCTGTCTTCTGAGACAGGCCTTGCAGGCTTCTGCCCTGATCACTGCCCTACCCTAGTGTGGGCCATCCCATCCACAGCCTCCTGCTCCATGACTGAAAAGGAGAGTTGCCTGCTGCCTAACCCCATGTGTAGGAGAGCCACTCACTGGCCAATGATCCCACTGGGGACTGGTGGCCATAATAAGACTGTGCCATGGCACTCCAGGGTTGCCAGAAGGTCCCTTAAATTAAATTTTAAAATTGTAAATCAATTTTAAAATTGTACACTTTGCCTCAAATGAATTCTTTATTATTAAGTCTCTATAAAATTGATTTGTAGAAATAAATCAGGGGGGTAGGGTGAAATGCACTCAATGTGAGGTACAGACTAGAGTTATTAATCATATTTTCATGATGCTCTTGCCTAGTTTGTAACTTCTGTATCACTATAAAACAAGGAGTTGGTGAAGGCTGATGTATGGGATACCTTTATGATGTTACGTATGTTTAATTTTTAAAATGCTTTAAAAAATTTTTAAAAATATACTAGATTACATAAATGATACATAAAAAATATAGGGAATTTCCATATGCTCTTATCCCTACCCCTCCCACATTTCCCACATTAACAACATCCTTCATTAGTGTGGTACATTTGTTGCAATTGCTGAACACATTTTGGAGCATGGCCCCTAAGCATAGATTATAGTTTATATTATAGTTTACATTCTCTCCCATGCAATTTTGTAAGTTATGACAAGATATATAATGGCCTCTATCTGTTATTGCAATGTAAGTCAGTAAAATTTCCAAGTCCCAAAAATGCCCTCCTGTTGTACCTATTTTCCCCTCTCCCTCCCCTCAGAGCATCCAGTGGCTACTGCCTCCACATCAATGATAAAAGTTCTTCCATTGCTAGAATCACAATGAGCCTGTAGTAGAATAACAGTAAGTCTACACTAGTCCATCATTCATTCCCCAATCCTGAGGATTCTGGGATGGTGATGCCCACTTCACCACTAATTCAGAGAGGGCTTGGGTGTCATGGGCAGATGGATGGGTTTATCTTACTTCCAATTGCAGTCTCTCTGTTCTTTGAGATTGTCATTGTCCATCATCTCTAATTGTTAGTTGTCCTGCATGAGTACAATGAACTGGAAAGTAGGTGTTGCAACTCTGTTGAGATTCAAGGCTTAACTGGTACACGGACAGCCCGAAGATTTAAGTTTCTTGGACATACAATTATCAACTCTTGTACTAACCATAGGTTTAAATAGAAGGGGCAGAAGAGCCATGTATAGGGACACCACAACTGAGTCCAACTTTGTCACACTGGGGAACATAAATTCCAAAGTAGGGCCTACTGGCAGCGTGCCAACCTCCTGAGCTGTCTGCCCTGCCTATAGTGACTGGATGTCTCCACAGCCCTCAGAAGCACTGCTATGTGAGGCAATATTTACTTTGTCAGCCAATGAGATCCTTCTGAGATGTGTATAAATATAACCTCTGGAATAACCTCCAGACACATTTTGAAGTCTTTTAGCCATATTAACACATTTGTCTTTACCCTTTCCCCTTTTTGGTCAATGTCTTTTTCCAGTTGCAATTTTTAGTTGGTGCTTGGTAGTAATTCCTTGGTGCCAGGGAGGCTCATCCCTGGGAGTCATGTCCCATGCAGGAAGGAAGGTAATTAATTTATATGCTGAGTTTGGCTTAGAAAGAGGCCACACTTGAGCAAAAAGGAGGCTCTCAATAGGTAAATCTTAGGCAGCCTATAATAATACTCTAAGTTTCAATTTCAAAAGAAAAGGTTCATTAAGTACAGTCATCAATATCAAGAACCTGTCAATGGTCCATACTCATTCACTAGTCACTGATCCTGTACTCAGGGGATTCTTGCAGTCCCATTAGAGAATGTGGTAGAGATCCCAAGGGCAGGAATTCAATATTCTTAGGGTTATTGTTTGAATCTCCACCTACTGTGGCAATGTCCCATGAACACTTGAAGACATTCATATGCCTTATAGGTTTTCCCCAGATGAACCTATTCTCATGTATACACCATCACTGACACCCCACACCAGTCATCCTCCCCTGATACAGTTGTAACCCTTCTTGATTCAAAACTTCAAAAATGAAGCCAACAAAAAAAACCAAATACAATTAATAAAAATATATTTTAAAAATGATGGTTTTAAACATAACAAATAAAATACAAAAAAATAAGTTTGAAATAATAAAAAAATAAAACTTAAAAAAATTATTATGTCTTTCATCACTGTAAGACCTGTTGTCTTGTATATACAGTGACATTTTCTTCCATTTTTCCCCAGTACCTTAATTTTTTCATTCTGTCTTCAAAGAAGCTTTAAGTTACAGATAAGTCATGTACAGACTATAGAGGATTCTCATATACCCAAGATCCTCCCCATTCCCCTTTCCCTTATTAATAATATTTTCATGTAAATGGTACATTTGTTACAATTGATGTACAAATATTGAAATATTGCTACTAACCATGGTCAATGATTTACATTATGGTTTACATTTCCAAGCATCTACTTTTATAAATTTTGATGAAATTTAACATGGTCTGTACCCATCATTGCTAGATCATGTAGAACAATTCCATCACCCCAAAAATGCCCCATGTTCCACCTATTCTAGTCCTTCCTCCACCTCCACTTGGGGCCCATGGCAACCATCAAGCTTCACTCCTTGAGAAAAAGATTCATAGATACTTGAAACAACATTAAGTGCTTGACCCACTGGCCTGTCCTCCCATATCAGGCACTGCCTATGCTCTTAAGAGACTCCCACCCCTCAATTTGAGATCATAGCAGGATTCCCCAGGATGGAGTCCAGCATATTCTTTCTCATTATGTGGGTCTCTACCCACTGATATAACACATTATGACAAGATGAACACATAAACCCTCCCTAGAAGCCTGCCTCTGTGTGCCTGTCCTGCATGTCCACCACATCCAACACCTTAAAGCAGTAACTCTCCCCTGCCATATTGCCAAAAAACATTCCCAAAGTTGTAGTTTCAACTACATACCCACAAACCCCCAGAGTTCACCTGCTCCCTCCTCCAACACTCCCCCAGTTCCATGGACTGTTCAACCCATCCTCTCCACCCTACACCCCTCACAAACCAACACTACCCAAACAAATAGTATCACTGCATCATTGTCATGCCACCCACTGCACAGCTACACACTTCCACCTTATCATAGATTTTGCCCATATGGGCATTGGCTCACAACCTTCTCTCTTTCCATCACCTTTAAACCTATCTTCCAGACTCTAGCACTGTGAGTCTACTAAATTTGTTTAATTACTATCAGTATGGTCATGTAATATTTGTCCTTCAGTGCCTGGCTTGCTGAACTCAACATATAGTCTTCAAGATTCATCCATGTTATCACTTGTGTCAATACTGCCTTCCTTCTTACAGATGAGTAGTGTTCCATTGCATGTATATACCACAATTTGTTTATCCATTCATCTGTTAATGGATATTTGGGTTGTTTCCAACTTTTGGCAATAGTGAATAATGCTGCTATGATCATTGGTGTGCATATATCTGTTTGTGTCCCTGCTTTCAATTCTTCTGGCTATATACCCAGTAGAACACTATTACATATGGTAACTTGCTATGTGGATAAAAACTATTGCAAGCTACTTGATGGACTTTTGCTGAGTGAAACTTTATAAAATAGACAGAAAGTATACATGTGATCCTACTCTCTACACACCTATATTTTTATTAGAGAAGTTGCAGGTTTGCTAAACAATCATGCATAAAATACAGCATTCCCATACACAACACTATTATTAACACTTTGCTTTGGTATATTTTGTTATGATTGATGATGGCACATTTCTATAATTATATTATTGAGCCTAGTTTAGCATAGTGTTCATTGTGTATGTAGTTCAGTTTCATGGATTTTAAAAATATTTTATTCTATTACCATCTATACAAGCTAAACTTTCCCTTTTAACCATATTCAGATATATATTTTCTAATTGTTTCAAAAAGTATTATCATACACTATTTGTACTTTGTGTCTAACATATTTCACTCAACATGATGTCTTCAGGTTTATCCATGCTGTCTCATATATCAGAACTTTGTTCCTTTGTATGGCCCTATTCATATTTTCATCCTAGCTTGTCAGTTTTTATATATCCATTCCATTTAATACTCCATAACAAATAAAGAGGCCAAAAGATATTCCCAATATGTCAGTCTGACAGTGACTACCAGAAGGAAATGCTTTATAAAGTCTGACAGAAAGCTTTCTGCTAAGATATGCCCATGGTTAGCATCATCACACCCCAAAGGCACTTACAGAGTGGATTTTTTGCATTGGCATTGGGACAAGTGATCTGGACATAGCCTCCATTATCTAAAAGTAGAGACTCTAACCAAATACTATAGGTTTGACCCAAAGAATTAGGCTGTGTGTGGTTGTCTAATGCTCTTCCCCATTTAGTCAACAATGAGCATGTACTATAATGGTATTTTTAAAGAATCAGTTAGGTATTTAGGACCCCCTTCCAACCTGAAACTGGTCTTTTGTCCAGGCCACTGGGTTGTGGAGAATGCCAGCAGCCCAGTGAACCATGAGAAGGAGACCTCTTAATGTGTACTTACCAGCCCAGGGCCTAAGTGATGTATGGGAAAAACACAATTAATGTAACTTATGGACTATAGTTAACAGCAATATAATATTCTTATGTCAAAGTCAAAGAAGGCACTATATCAATGCTAAGGGCCAATAGAAGGGGTTATGGGAATTTTTCTTTTGGACTAAGAAAAACTGGTTCAAAGGTTTACTGGGGCAATGATTGCACAACTCTGTGATGAAAATGAGAGCCAAGATGAATCAGAACAGTTTACAGAACATGGTATGTGTGTCTCCCCTTTTTGAGAATGTTCATATCTTCCCCCCAAATTTTGTGCATGTGTTACAGTTACATATGTTACAGTTGATGATAGATTTTTATAATTATACTGTTAATTAAAGTTCATGGTTTAACTTAGGGTTCCTTTTATGTGTAGTGTTATTGCATGGATTTTTTAAAAAAAACATTGTTGCTCTATATACAATCTAACATTTCTCCTTTAAATTGTGTTAGATATATGTTTCAGTGATCTTTCTTTTCTTTTAAATTGCATTAAATGGATCTAGATGAAAAGATATTGATGTTAGAGGGTAGAGGTGCAATATTCAGATGCTGATAATGTGAAAAATGTTTATAAAAGTAGCTTTTTCATTATGAATGTAATGAGCACTCATTGTATGTTGAGGTAAACATTGTAGGGCATAGATATTAAACAGTTCACTAACACCATGTATTGGGGAGATTCTTGTTACTCAATATTCTATGACAGAACAGTTTCATCTTGGGGAAAGATTATTTTTTTACTTTTTTATTTTTTATTAGAGAAGTTGTGAGTTTACAAAACACCATGCATAATGTACAGATTTCCCATACATCATCCCTCCACCAATACCTTACCCTGTTGTAGAACATTTGCCACATATTATAAAAGAACATGATCAGACTGTTACTACTAAGGTTCATAGCATACACTTGGCATATTTTTCCATACCCCTATTATTAGCACTATGTATTAGTATTGTACACTTTTTATAGTTCCTGAGGGAACACTCTCATATTTGTACTGTTAACTACAGTTCATCTTCCACTACATGATTAAATGTGTTATACAGTCCCATACCTTGTATATGCTATCTAAAGTATATGCTCAGTGGCTCTCATTTTCATCACAGAGTTGTGCAATCATTGCCCCAGTAAACCTTTGAACCAGTTTTTCTTAGTCCAAAAGAAAAATTCCCATAACCCCTTCTATTGGCCCTTAGCATTGATATAGTGCATTCTTTGACTTGACATAAGAATATTATATTGCTGTTAACTATAGTCCATAAGTTACATTAATTGTGTTTTTCCCATACATCACTATATTCTTACCACTTTGTAATTGTGATGCACATTTGTTTTTTGTTCATTGACAATCATTCTTGTATTTGTACTATTAACCACCATCTTCATCCATCTCTGGGTATACTGTGTTATTCAGTCCCGAGATTATTCTCTAGCTTTCTTACAATTGACAACCCTTTAAACCACTATACTCACTATATGTATTACCCTCAGCTCTATCCATTTCCATAGAGATTATTTTTTAAACTATGTGCTTAAAAGTGGATCATGACCTTTATAATGGACATCTTTATGCCCTTGTGATTTTGAAGGAAAAAGAGGTGTGGAGAGTTTTGGTTGACATTTGTGCAGCATACTTTGGCACAGCTTTTGTGAGGGAGTATGTTTACTTAGCATCTGCTTGAGTCAGGAATGAGTCTGAACACGTAACTCCCCAGAGCTTATGATCTACACCAAATACCATTAGGGATCATTAAAAGGGAATGCAGATATGTAAGTGTACATACATGCAGAGATGAGCATAGAAAATATGATAATTGTCTAATTTTGTGAATTTGTTCAGTGGTCAGGGTGAAGAAGGGAGAGAAGAATTGTAGATTTTTTCAAATCTGTGTAAATCAAATAAATGCTAATTTTAAGTGAAACAATATTATTTTCTATTAATTATATCATCACATTTTCTTTGAGGTACTAGGGTCAGGGGTTGAACCCAGGTCCTCACATGTGGGGAGCCAGTGCTCAGCTACTTGAGCTACATCTACTCCCCTATCATCACATTATTTTAAATATCCTATCATAGATGAATGTTTTCTAACTAATTTGAATTAAGAAGAGTATATTGCTAATTTCCAGATAAATAAGACAGTTTCAGTAAACATAAAAACTTACCTATGATCAGATGAACTCATGCCCTCATCCATTTGCTGGGGATGTAAAATGTAAATATATAGAATAGTAAAAGATGTCATTTAATTTTTTCACAGTCTCCAACTGATTCTAATATAAAACCACATTTAACTGCCACTGTACAATACCTGTTTAGTACTTAAATCTAATACTCCTTGCTATTTTCAACAGTGAATTAATTCTTTATAATTGGAAAAGGCTATGCTACTCTCAAGTATTTTAATGAGTGCAAACTGGGCAGATGTGCCAGAAAGGAGAAATCAATTGACTTTTGTATATTTACCTTATACTTTGCTTTTTTATCTTTATGACTTCTCATTAAGGCAGTTGATATTTAGCTGTATTTCCTTTGAATTAGCAAATTTTTTGCACTGAATAATATGAAAATTTCAGAGTTTCAAAGGAGATCCTGGAGAAGGCACATGTCCACAGCATACTGTGAGCATCAAGTGTCCTGTGCAGCGCTCAATGGCCAGAAGAATGTGACCAACCTACCATTTTTTGTCACAGTGGAGTATCAGATATCTCAGCAAAGAAGTCCCTGTTAGGCCTTGTGGACTTCACCACTACTTCCACTCTGAGGGAAAAATCTTCATCCCCAGGTCTACAGGGAGACACACTCATTCTGCAACAATTTGGGTGTTGTCCAGTGAGTAAGAAGCTTCCTTTTCACATCCCTGATGCTGAGGACTGGTCTTTGCTGTGGCTTCTCTGAGATGAGTTTCCTTAAACCATTCATTTTCTGCACTGTTCCCAAGTGTTTTGTTCTTTACTTTGTCATGGAATATTTTAGCTAGACATACAACTTTCCAATCAAGACATTCTACACCATCTTTCATGAATTCAAGATTATTTCAACTGAGAAATTCTGATAGATTCAGGGAGTGTGGAAAAGTACTTGAAATTGTGAAAATGAATACACAAAATATTGGAACCTTCCAGTTGGAAAGTTGTGACAGATTGGTCCCAACTTCACCATATTGAAGCCCAAGAAGAAGGAGAACATGTATGAAAATTTAAAAGTTGTAAATATACAAAAATCATAAAGTGGGCTAAAGAAGTCTCCAAGCAAATTAGATCTAAAATTACACGGAGCATTTGATGTATTTACATTTGCAAAATACACCAAATATAAGATATGAGCTACAGCTAGTAGTAATACTTTAAGGATGTTTTTCATAATGTTACAAAAATTTCACAGCAATTCAAGGTATTGGTAGTGGGGTGATATATATAATATTATATATTATATATATTATGTTTAATGTTATGCACATTTATTTTGGAAGCTCACAACCTTTACTATACCTGTATTGTTTATGTATGTTCATGTATGAATGATATACTTCAATAAAATTTTAAATGAAATGAAATAAATGGAACAATTGATTTTATAATTTTCATAGTTAGAAAAGTTAAAAAATGATTTTTAGGTTTGTAGATGAAGAATATAAAAGAAGTGTTAAAGGTTTTGAATATGAAGACTATTTTAAATGTACAGTACTACAAGAATTCCTCCATTTGAAGTTAGTACTGAAAGATTATTTGTTTTAATATGATAGTGTTAAGACCAAACTCAGAGAACAGAGGGAAGATGTTTAAAAGCTGTGTTGTTTAATTGGGATGTTCTTTGCTATCTATGATTGGTATGTATATTTTAATGATACATAGTTTTTCTGTGAGAACTTTGAGAAAGAACAAATCTTGAAGTCATTTTTTGGGGGTGTAAGTAAATAGAGGCTTTATTTTGCAAAGATTTGCAGTATGAAATATTAAGCTATATTTAGATCAGAGAAGTATCAAAAAAACCACTGTGTTTGCAAAGTCTTTATGGGGAAGAACATAAATTTATGGGGAAGAACATTCATTCAGGAAGATTAAGGAAATATAACTTTAGGAGGCATTCACCTGGAATCAAGGGACAGGCTTAAAAAGGAATTATAGTCACTCATGATGTGGTCATTCCTTCTTTCATTCATTTCCCCTTTTGTCTTATTCAGCCACTCCTGTGTGCTGGGCCTGAAGCCAGTCAGACTAAGGTTTTCATATTGGCCCTTCACTTCTTAGCTCTGTGATCATAAACAGAATCTTGAAGTTTTTTGGCTAAAAAAATTCCTTTCTAAGTAAAGTTACTTTTCTCAATCCTTTCTTAATAAAACACTTTCAAGTTTGAACCTACAATGTAACAGGAAATAATGCTTTGCTACTTCCTGAATTATCCTGAAACCTTAGAAACAAACTTTTAGGAACTTTAAATGTTATGCCAGCCTCTACATTTTATAATCAGAACTGAGAGGAGCAAAGTGATTTGCCTGAAGCATATAGCTAGTTAGTGGCAGAAGTGGAGATCAATATCTAGACTTCTTTGACTCTTAGTCTTTCATTACACTACATTCTGTGACTGCTATTTTCTAATTTGCTACATTTGGGTTTTACACCTTAAAGCCTCCATTTGTAAATGACTCTATGGAATGGGAATTGACCAGTTTTCCTAAGTGGTTGTATATTTTGTGAAAAATGAAAACAAGGAAAAAGAAAGTGATAAAACTGAGGTTGTGGTTCAATTCTTTGGTTCCAAATAAAGATTTATTTGTAGGGAGATCACTGGTGATGACAGCAAGATTCATTTATGAGGAAATTATTGCTGATCTGTATAAGTCAAAAGGGTTTGGTTGGGTATTAAGAAATAGTAAGTGCACATTCAGTTTGATTGTGAAAGGAAGAACAGGGACTTGAAATAAAATTGGTTCAGAGGAGGTTTTTGTTTCAAGGGGGAAGAGACAAAGATGATCTTAAATGTTTAGAAGATGTATTTTGAAAAGAGGGAGAGGTTTCTGCTAAGGAAATTAAATTTATAATCAATAACTTAGTTCTGAAGGAAAACAAGAGAGAAAGTGCTCAGTTGGAGACATTGGACTTAGCCAGAGGTAACATGACTTTTCAATTAAATAGGAGAGAAGAAGTAGCCAACTTATAAAAGGTAGGAATATTTGAAGATATTAAGGAATTAAAGTGTAATTTGGCAAATTGCACAATCCATCTGCTTAATAGGAGGTAACTGCACATGTTAAAAAAGAGAGGAAATGTGAGAATGCATGCTCATTAAAGACATGGAGAAATTTTTGTGTTCATGGAGTATGAAAGCATGATTTAACTAGCAAGAGCTAGTTAGGTTCCAGATATATGGGAAAGCCACTAGTAGTTAGGACTCTACATTGAGATGCAGACCAATATCCTAGTCATGCTGATTCATGAAAAATGTAAGTATTTGGAGTCAGGGTCTATTGGGTTTTCATCAGTGGATGTGGCAATTCATGATAGGGACATAAGAAAAAAAGGTTGGTTTGATATGTATATGATAACACCAATAACCATTAAACTGGGCAGTGAAAATGAGGAGAGATAGAGACTGATGTTTGGCAAGAACTTTGGGACTTCCAATGATTGTTGTGAGGGACATTTCAGCTAAAACCTAGGAGTGGTGTGTAACTCTCAAGGAATTTGAGCTTGGCAGACAGGCAGAGCAAAATTCACATTTTTGCTGTGATATTTTCTTATCATGTACTTTTGTCATATTACTAAAGTTTTCTGAATTTTGGAGTATGCCCTTTATTAAATTGGTAAATAAACAATAATCAAGATTATTGTATTAAATAAGCAAATATATATAAATCTTCAAAAAACAGCCTCACATTTAATACAACTTTTTTTTCTAGACCTCAGATACACATGGATGAATTAATCTTGCTTCTGTCCATGACACATTATCATTTGCTGGTGAAATGCATTTAATTATTGGTGATTTATGGAATAATTTACAGTATATAGATGATTAATTCTTTCACACACACACACACATACACATATACAGAGAGAAGGAGAAATGCAGGATATTGCCACTAATGATGGTTGATTCAGGACAGGATTTCAGCTCCCACTTTTGTAAAATATCAGGTGGAACAACCAGATATCCTCCTAACCCCATCATTCTCTGGTTCCTGAGTCTCCCTGCCATATGAGGCTTGCAGGACAGGATAGAAATCTTGTGACCCATGTAATTCAGCTATATTCTGATGCAGAGCATTAAAAATATTTTTTCTTCATTAAAATTGTTGTAGGTTTACAGAAGAGTCATATGTAAAATACAGAATTCCCATATTCCACCCTATTATTAACACCTTGCATTGGTGTGGAATATTTGTTAAAATTGTTGAGAGCACAGTGTTATAATTGTACTATTAACTATATTCCATGGTTTAAGTGAGGTTTCATTGTTTGTATAGTGTAGCTCCAAGGATTTTAAAATATAATTTCCTTCTGTTAACCATATATACAATCTAACATTCCCCCTTTTAGTCACATACAGTTATATATTTCAGTGCTGTTAATTGTGTTCACACTGCTGTGCTATCATCACCATCATCCATTATCAAAACAATTCCATCATTCCAAATAAGAACTTTGTACATTTTATGTCTTAACTTCCTATCCCATCTACCTGCCCCATCCCCTGGTAACCTATCTTCTAGATTCTGGCTCTATGAATTTGCTTATTCCCATTATTTGAAATCAGAGAAATCATGCAATATTGGTACTTTTTTGTAAAGATTACTTCACTCAATATGATGCTTCAAAATTTATCCATGTTGAATGTATCAAGATTTCATTTCTTTTTGTTTCTGAATAATATTCCATTGTTATATATAATATATAGATATATACACAAACACACAGACATTTTATTTATCCATTCATTAGTTGATGGACACTGGGTTGTTTCCATCTTTTGGCAATTGTGAATAATGCCACTATGAACTTCAATGTGCAAATATCTGTTTGAGTTCTTGTTTTCAATACTTTGGGGTATATATGAAGTAATGGATTTGCTGGGTCATATGGCCATTCTATACTTAGCTTTCTTAAAAACTGCCAGTCTGTCTTCCACAGCATCTACACCATTTTACATTGTCACCAGCAGCAAATGAGTGTTATTTCTCTGTAACTTCTCCAACACTTGATATTTTGTGATTTTTAAAATAGCAGCCATTCTAATGGGTGTGAAATGGTATACCATTGGGGTTTTTATTTGCATTTCCTTGATGGCTAATGATGTTGAGCATCTTTTCATGTGCTTTCTGGCCATTTGTAGAGCTTTTTTGGAGAGATGTCTATTCAAATCTTTTACCATTCTTTTAACTGGGTTCTTTGTCTTTTTGTTGTTCAGCTGAAGGGTTTCTTTATATATTATGGATATTAAGCCTTTATTGGATATGTGGTTTCAAAATATTTTCTCCCATTTTGTATCTTGTCATTTTATTTTCATAATGGAGTCATATGAGGCAAAAATGTTCTCAATTTGGGAGCAGACGTGGCTCAAGCAGTTGGGCACCTGCCTCCCACATGGGAGGTCCTGGGTTGGATTCCCGGTGCCTCCTAAAG
>JAQZBX010025654.1:0-29402 GCA_029593785.1 Cabassous unicinctus
TCAAATTAAAACAGAAATAAAAACTATATTTATAAATTATAAACTCTTTTGAAAGCATTGAAAAGAGACTACTTCATAAAACCGAATACACCTAGCAAAAGGCATACTCCGAGGAATGGTTTTACACCATGATCCCTGCCCCCAAAGTTATACTTTTAAAAAAAGAAATTAGAAGAAAAGCAGCATCAACAAAAAATAAGGTAGATAAAAGGGAAATGATAACCTTAAATCCTGCAGTAAAAACAAAATAGAAAATATGAGTAAAGTACAAATATTTTTGAATAGTCAAGAAAATCAATAAAACCTTGATAAATTAAAGATAAAAGAGAAAGAACAACCCTATATGTGCTTACAAATAAGAGAGGTCACAAAACTACACAAACTGAAGTAATTGACCTTAAAAAGAACCACTAAACAACTTTAAGGATGCACACATGGAAGGTATTAAAGATAGGCACATTTGCTTGTAAAACAATAACAATTTTAAGGCAAAAATATTATAAATAAAGTCAAAAGAAAGTGAAAGATTTTTTTTTTAGCATGGAGAGAATATAGAAGGATATATATATATCCTAGGCTATTTTCACTGGTTGCATAGTGGTCCGGGAAAGGTGGTTTTGTCAGAGGGAATGAAAGAAGTGAGTGGGTGGAGTAAATGGAAGTAAAAAAACTTAATACCTATGGACTGATTGTATAATTTAAAACCTACACACTCAACAATAAAATCCTTCAAGCAAGTAAGTACATTATCCTACCACAAACCAGTTATAATAAGCTCAGTGTGAGAAAGACTTCTAATGTTTCTTGAATGTTATCAAAACTACTCCTATAACCACATGGGTTAGGGAGAAGAAACTGGATTCCTTTATCACAGCCTACCTTCTATCCTTTATATACCTTTGTATAACGTTGTTGTTAAAAGCATTAACACATTGATCAGCCTCCGGAAACGTACCTAGTATGGCATGTGAACTTAGTAAATAGTTTTCCTTACTTTCAAACCTGTTTGTTTCCATGAAGTTATTCTCTGGCTGAATTTTGAGCAGGTATTCAGTCTTTCAGTTGTACTTACGGTATCTTTTTGAAGTGTCAATGGCCCCATTAACTACTGAGGAGTCCTTGCTAATAAAAAAGAAAGCAGTATATTTTTCTATGCAACAATAACTGGTTTCCTATGAAAAGATCAATGTGTTATGACTATTTTCTTTTCTAGCTAAAACGTTGAGATTGATGGAATCCTGACTTGTTTTTGTGGGAGAAATTTGTTCAAATTTTGTACTTCAAGGTTACTAGTATGGGCTAACATTTGTTACAGTGAACAAAAATCAACATCATGTTTCAGTTTGACATGTAACGTCAATAGCATACTTCTAAATTAGAATCCCTCTATTAGTAGAAGCACGGGTATCAGAAAAGCTGACTTGCTTCTGCCTAGGCATTTACTAACCATGGGGTCTAGAAGATGACCCTTGTAAAATTTCTATCTTTTTGTTTTTTACTAACTTAAAGTTTTATTCTTGCCGAAGTATATGATTAATTACGAGTTAATTTCATGGACTTACAAAATATATTCTATTGAAAGTGTAAAATTTTTACTGGCTTTTACATGTTTATTGATATTATTCAAACCCTCTATGCCCTCAATTATTTTGACTGCTAGATCTGATTCCAAAACAGACATATTACTTTCTCCCACTATAACTGTATTTTTAAAATCAAATTCCCCTTAGAGTTTTACTAGTTCTTTGTACATGTATTTAGCAGGTTACTGAATTTGTTTCTCCGTTTACACAGTACTATGGTCCTGGTCCTACCTACCTAGAGGGTTTGTTATAAAGACCAAATGACTACTTTATGTAAGAAAGCTTTGCAAGCAGGAGCTCCTGTGCATGTAAAACTATCACAGTTACTTCTCAGATACTTCCCTGCCTTTAGGCTGATCATCTCCCTAGGGTCCCTGTGATGTTCTGGTGCCCTGCCTTCTGCTCATTCCAGTTGGACTGGCGATCAGCTCTGCCTGGAATTGCATTCTAATAGAATGTTTTTAAACTGTGTGATTGAGCAGTTTCTTTTCTTTCTTTGTAGGCAGGTTTCCTTTAATCTTTTCTGTTTTGCTTGTCATCCTCTGATATCCTTCTAGGAAGATATCAGTTGTACAAAATTTGAATCTCTAGAGACAATGTTCGGATAACAATAAAAAGATTATATTCTTGTCCTGGGCATGAAAGACGAACCATAATAGGAGATCTACAGTTAGGTTGAATCTTGAAACAGGTACTAAAATATGAAATAAAATTAGTTTACTTAGAATCCTTTAAATTCTGTAAAATCATCATAAAATGACTAAGGACATAATTTCTATGTACCAATAGATGCCTTCTGGAGGGGGTGATGTAAAGGTGTAATAAAATATTATGTTCCTCCTAGCAGTACTCTTCAATATCTATATATTATGTAATTCTTAGTAATTGCTACAAGTAGATGTTTACCAGTGCCATAGAAATTCCATTTCTCTGTTTTAAAGGAAACCACTTATACCTGACACTCTAGAACATCATGTCCTTGGACTCTGTTTAATCACAAATTATAGAATTTTATTATATCTAAATAAAATAATTTTTTTCCTATAAACTATAAGAAGCCATTTTAATTGATAGGATAATTTCCTTTTGATGAAAGAAGTGAACTATTTATTTTGATGGTTTTATGTATTAATATTACCCCACAGCTCCTGCAACACTAGATTTCAGCATTCTGAAACTTACCTTAACTTGATCAGATTATAATGTAAATTATTAATAATTTTTAGCCATTCAAGAACTTGGTCCTATTTGTGGATTTAGTTTTTTATAATAGATCATAATAATAGTTTATAATTATTAATATTACTTCTTTATTAATAAGAATAAAATACCCAGCATTAACTGCAGTTTCAGTCAGTCTGAAATAAAGGGCAGTGTAGACAATTTAGAGTGTCATAACTCACATGTTTATTTCCAGTTGGATTGTATGCTATTCTCATGTTGTGCTTCTGTCTTACTGAACCATCTGCCTTCTCTTACCTTTGGGACATCAACCTGTAAAATATTATTCCTGCTTCCCTTGAGATTAAAAAATAGAAACATCTCTGAATTAGGCACTTCTACTCTTCTAATTACTTCTGGCATCTTGTACTTCCCTTTGCTGCCCTCCTTGACTTCTTTGAGAGATTGGGTAGAAGAAAATTCAGGAAACTAGGGGTTCATAAATACACCCTTTGTAATAAAAATCCCTCAAGACAAGTGTATATAATGTAATGAAAACATTTACTATATATTTTAAATCAATGACTTGCATTAATAGGAGACTGTGGTGTCGAAGAAAGAATTTAAGCGTAGTCGTCAGAGTGATCTTGGCCCGGATTACATGATAGTTCTGTGATTTTTGATAAATGACAAAAACTAGTGCCTAAATGTTCTAATCTGTATCTGTAAAATGGGAATATTATCTTCTTTATAATACCTACTTTGTCCAACTTTGTCTCTCTCTATTAGAGAGAGAGAGAGTCTACCTCATAGTAAGCCTCCACAAATATGCTATTACTGGTTTTAGCCCATAGGTCAACAGATTGTAATTTTATAGAATCTAGTTGTATTAAAAAGATCCAGAAAAAGGATCTGCTGGATGCTACTGTTGCTGTTGAGAATAGCTAGTGTTTACGGAGTTACACTGTTGCAGGCTCCATGCTATCTATTTACAATACTTGTCTCATTTTATTTTTGTAATAAGTCAATGAAGTAGATATTATTCTCTGTTTTGCAGGTGAGAACTCCGAAGCTTATGTATTTACTTATCTCTCTGCAGGCACATCTAGGGTAACCAACATAGCTAGGATTCCAATTCAGTTCACGCACACTTCAAAGCCTCTAGCTGTCTAAGCCACTATACTACTCTTTCCCAGATCTATGTAGATAATCAGGAAATTTTATCTGTCAGATTGGTCTTGAGTAACATACTGATGCACAAAGAGAGAGACTAAAGAGTATAGTAAAGAGATGGAAATAAAGTAAATGAAGGGAATAGTAATGTAGTCATTAAATGGGACAAGTGCAAAAAAAATTAAAACCCTGGAAAAATTATTTATGAGAAAACATAAAAAGTGAACTGGTTCTGAAATAATACCATGACATTTATAAAAAATTTCAAAATGAAGTTTTTTATTCTAAGTAAACAGACTGTATGGTATAAAATGTTTTTAAAAAGCTACATAGAGGAAAGTTTTTTCAATATTGGTATGTTAGTAGATTCTGCTGAGGTGTGTTAATTGTTTTATTAATAACTGTTAAAATACCAAACTTTTCTGAAGATTTGCTTTAACAATTTAGCGAAGATTCAAAACTAAGTTTATCCCTTTGGTAACTCAATTTCACTCCCTGGAATGTTGGTGTTCTTTCTAGACTGGAAAAGAAAGGGAAACAATTGTGGTGAGTTGGGAATTGTACATAGTCTCTGAGTACCACAGAGGCACATCATGTATATGAATGTTGTGTACCATGTGTACCAATAGAGGTGAGAAAAAGACTGAGAACCACTGACCTGTAATAGTGGAACCCAAAACGCTGATATAATGTACCTATTAGCAAACTTTTTAAAAAATTGTGCAATATACCTTTTTTTAGATTTAATTTAATTTAATTTTTAAAGAAGCTTTAGATTACATAAATATTACATCAAAAATATAGGGGATTCTCATATACCTCACCCCCTCACCCTCCCATACTTTTTCCCATTAAAACATCTTTCATTAGTGTGGTACATTTGTTACAATTTGTGAACATATATTGAAGCATTGCTACTAACCATGTGCCCATCAACAGATGAATGGATAAACAAAATTTGGTATATACATACAATAGAATATTACTCAGCTGTAAGAAGGAATATGGTACTAACACACGGGATAACATGGATGAATCTTGAGGAGCTTATGTTGAGTGAAGCAAGCCAGACATTGAAGGGCAATATACCTTTTATTTGTTATAAATGGCACATATACTATTCTGCTAATATGTAATATACAGTGTAAAATAAAAGGATCATAAAGTCAAAAGTATTAGAGATTAAAGTTACTTTTTAATTTTATGATTTTACTATGATACATATTTCTTTTGTTCTATATTCTGTTTTCAGAGTCAATTCTATTCATTCTCCCTTTTTTTGCCTTTGCTCCCAACATATTCTATTTTGGGAGTTAACTCTATACACTTAGCCTTTGCCCTTGCTTTCTAACTAATCCCTTCCATTCTTATCAGGATTCTTTCCTGATCATCTGAAGCTTTTAGTTTATTTCATTCACCTGTCACACCTTTTAACGTCCCTATTCTTAAATACAAATCCTATCCATTATGGTAGATGCTGAGATGTGCTGCTCTGATTCCCCTTCAAGAAAGGAGGCCCCAATGCTTTTGGAAAACTGCCCTCAACTGTCAGCCTGTTTTGGGGGTTGCCTCTGCTTAAGAAAACTTCCTGCCCAAGGTCTGTCCTCCTTCCAGTGGCAGCCTGCATCCAACAGCTCATCAATGCAGGAATTTAAAAGCCCAAGTCCCTCATCCCAACCCAGCTACGTGTTGGGTCAACTGAGGCCATTGTTGGGACTGCATCACAGTCCAGCTTCTTCTGCCCAATTCGGCTTCCTGTCTCTCCCTTCCACAGGTGTTGATCTGGAGAACACTCTAATAAACATCCTGTATGCTAAAGTCCTGTGATACTACGATTCCTGTGAAGTATTCCCTGAATATTTTCTCACTGCTCTCTATTATCCTTGTAGTGTTTAAACCTTCTAGATCATGAGCTTCCCAAAGGCAGGAGCTGTGTCTGCATCCCTCAGCACCTACATACTGCCTGGCATGTAATAGGCACTCAGTAAATATATGTTTAATTAAGGAATGATACTCTTTTGGAGCTTTATCCCCCATTCTTCCAAATGTGCTAGATTTATCTTTTAATTTTATTGGAAATTCCTAAGTGCTTCACTTACACTCCTTATTATGGTGCTAAAGACATATTTGGTGTTCAACAAATTATCAGGAAAAGAAATGACACTGATCCCATTGTCTTACACTTTGGGGCAGGACAAACTTGAGAATATTTGGTGGCAAAGACAGCTATATTCTAAAGAGTCTTCCTTTACAGGACTTATTAAAAGATAGCAAACCTGGCCCTGCCCATTCCCTCAAACTGTCCCATAGCCTGAAGGATCATTAGAAAGGTGATTCTTTGATGGGAAATCAAAAGAAAAGGGAATTTGGCATTGTTCCTCCCCTGCTCACCATTGCCCTCAAATCCAGTGAGGGGGACTTAGTATGACAACCTTTATCCCTAGAAGGGGGTAAAGCACCCAGTTAGGTGCTGCCTGAGCAGCCAAACCTTCTAGGCCTGTGCCTAGCTGCTACCACAAAGCAGAAAATATGAGCTTTTCTGGGAGAACCTGAGGAGTCTCAAAAATGCCAGTCAAGTCTGGAGACTCGAGAAGTCTGATGGTGGAGGGCTCACTTGAGGAGGGAGAAGGAGTGGGAAGTAAGGTGTGAGAAACTTTTAACTGAGGATAAGATTGAATTTTTATTTAGAATGCATTTTAGTTTTTACCTTACTATTGTATGACTAGAAATGATAGTGTCTGCCTGAGTTGCCATCAAGAGACAGATAAAGTAATTGGACAGGACCACTTTGAGGCAGTGGTACAATACAATGTCTCTCAGGAGCTCGACTCAATGAAAAAATTGGTTCATAGCTTCTGATACATGGTTGAACATTTGGCAGCTTATCAGGGAAGATATTGGAAGGTGCCTGAGGCCTAAGTCATTTAGGTTATTTTGTCCACATAGAACCTTGGGCTGTGCTTTGAAGTAAGATCATGGGTATGACATGCTCCTCAGTTTTTCCTAGAACGATTGTGTTTCTGCAGCATTGACTTGTGGAGTCCAGGACATAGACAGTGTTGATGTCTGCTCTGAAAGACACTGGACTAGTTACTTTTAAGATGCAATTTCATTTAATCTTCACCAACTAGCTCTGTGAGGAGACCTCATTATCCCTAACACATGGGTGAGAAAACTGAGACTCAGGTTAAATTATATATATAATTTGACACTAAGTGGCAGAGTTTTCAATCATCAAGGTTCATATTTGGTCACCTCATTAAAAATGAGAAGCTTAAAATTAATTTTTAAAAAATAATCATCAGTTAAAAAACATTAGGTTCTGAAGCTCATATTATGAAATATGTCATGTAAGAAGTGAAGATAGCACAGTATTTTTAGAAAACAAAGCAATTGTGACAGCTAAATGAAATAATACATGTAAAGCACTTAAAACAGTGCCTGGAACACAGAATAAGTCCTCAAAAATTTAGCTATTATTATCATTGTTATTATTTATAGCCACCTTATTATTTCCTTAACAACAGTACCTTGCTATTTGCTGTTTTGTTCATCTAGCTATCATCATATAGATTGACTAGTCTCTACCTCTATCTCTCTCTATATATCTATCTATCTCTATCTCTATCTCTTCCTTTATCTCTATCTACATCTATATATCATCATATGTGTGTCTGTGGTAGATTGAATTATGGACCACAGTTCATATGTATTCTTAATCTTAATCTTATCAATTTCTATGTGTGTGAGCCCAATGTAAATAGGATCTTTTGAAGATGTGATTTTAATTAAGATGTAGCCCAAATGAAGAAATTCAGACATAGTCAGAGAAAGCTGTGGGGAGGAGCTAGAATCTGGAAGTCAACGGAACCCAGAAGAGAAAGGAGAGGACATTGCCATGTGAACCGAAGTAGGGATACAAGCCAAGGAACCCCAGGATCGCTGGCAGCCAGCAGCAGAATATTACATTTTGTGGAAAACTCATCATCTTACTGACACCTTAAATTTGGACTTCTCTTAGCTTCAAAACTGTGAGCTGATAAATTTCTGTTTTTTAAGCCAACCCGTTTTGTAGTATTTGTCCTGGCAGCCTGGCAAACTAAGTTCTCTCATTATCTATCTGTCTGTCTGTCTGTCTGTCTGTCTATCTTTAGGTCAAGTAAAACAAGATATAATTCCAGTTGAAAAATGGCATGTTGTGGGGGAAACAGTCTTCTGGGCTTTGATATCACATAGAATTTTATTTCATTCTCAGATCTACCACCCTCCAGCATTGTGATGGTAATTTTTAAGTGGCTAAATTTCTCAGTCTCAATTGCTTTATCAATAAGTAGCTCAGATATTGGCTAAGTCCATCTTTTTCATTTCAGAGGGCAGCATTGTCTACCCAGTGCTTCTCAAACCTTAACGTGCATATTAGGCACTTGGAAATCTTTTTCAAATGTAGATTCTGATTCAGTAGATCTGAGGTGATGCACTGAAATTCTGCATTTCTAATAAACAAATTGTCCACCTAGCATAGTGTGAGTAGTAAGGCTGTAACATGCATTGAAATGCAGAATGCTTGATCATGCTCTCAAGTTCCAGCCTAGTATGTAAAATGGGGTTAATGACATATCCTTTGAAGAGCTGCTGTGGGAATTAGAAACAATGGATATGTAAAATTCCCACCCTGGTTTCTTCACAATGTAGGAGCTCAGCAAGTATCATCATTATGATCACCTTCTTAGATACTGTGTGTGAATAAACCAATTATGCTTGACATTAAAGCAGGACTCAGAGGAATCATCTTTCCCAGGCCCGCTTTGTTTGTAGATAAGGAAACTAAGACTTACAGAAGGCAAGTTGTCCAGAAAACTGGAATCTAGACCTAATGATTCTGAACCTAACACTCTACATCCTGTCATAGTGGCTTCCTTGCCAAAAAAGTGGAATAAGTTTGCAATCTAAAAGATACAGTAAGGAACAATCTAAGGTTAATTTTTCAAAGAGGACTGGGACTTAGAAGACATTTAAATACACATAAAGGAATTGCAACAAAAGAAATGGACACATACATGTTGATGAGAACTTGGACTTCCTTTTATTATAGTTTACTGTTTTCAAATTTATGCTTATGACACTAAAGGTGTTAACCTGGCACATTAAAGTAAAATTGACTTTGAAAACTGTAATATGTCTTAAGGAAAATCCTGTGAGTTAGACAAGCTAAGACCATCTGTGCACTACATCATAAAGCTTGGAACCGGTATTTTCAGTGCCTCACATTCACCTCTTTGTTACCTTTTCCAATGACCGCCTTTAGCACCAGGCACAGAATTTTCTCTTGCCAACTAGGTTTTCCTTCTCCAGAAGGACAATAATCTGATAAACATTCGTGGTTTAGGAATCAGGAATAATTCCTTCAGATGTATTGCTATATATTTAAATAAAGCAACAAAACACTTTAAAGATTAGGAAACACGTTAATGTTCAGATATAAATAAGGAAGGCTTGAATTTTCAATGTTTTAGGACCTTCATGATTAAATAATATTACAGAAACCCAATGTGCTTTGTCTTTTTGGAAGACTAGTCTCTATTAATATTTTAAAATAACAATGAAGGGTAGCCTCTGAAGAATTGTTTTTCGGATAAAATTTCATGGACTGTTTTGAATTTGATTTTTGTATATGAAGTCCTCTTGTGATTTATAGGTGATTGGAGAATAAAACCAGGGATTTAGGGGATCAATAAATAATGCTATCTTGTCTCCCACTCCCCAGCCCAACCTAAGTTTAGATGCAATTTAAAGGTAGATGGAAAGGCAGATATATATCACATATCATCTAATTACTGATAAAGATAAATTTGAGAAATTCGGGTCTTGTAGCCAATAAGTTTGTTAACACTTTGCTCCTGAATTACACTGACTCATCATGGTTAATTAGAGTCCCAGTTACAGTCATTGGCAGTTCTGAACAATATCAGATCTCCCCCAAGAGGGTTTGGCTCTACAAATCACAGAATGCAGGAGCATGCTTTCTGTGGGCGGGCTGGCTACCAAAAAAAAGGGAAGAGGAAGTAAAGAGCTGAGCTACCCATGCCCAGTTCCTGCTCCTAAATTCACCAATCAAAAAATTCACAACTCTTTCTGGGGGAGAAATGAAAGGAGGAAAGAAAGAGGGCAAGAAGTTAGGAGATGTGTTCTTCTATAACATTTTATAGCTTTGTTCTCTTAATCCATTGGCTTAACCATAGGTCCAAATATCCATTTTGATCTGTAATAAAGGTGGTATTTTTTGTCCACATCTGCCTCCCAATTGTTTTTTAACTTGGGCAGGAACAGGAAAGCTATTTATTGAAATAGCTGAAATTCATTTTCTTGTGCATTGGGCCAGGAAGCTTGAGAAGTACACAGAGAGTGGAATTTAGAAGCGAAAATAACAGACATGGCCAAGGTGGGTGGCTTCTGGCATTAGGTGTTAGCAAATAAGTACCACTTGGGTTTTTGGCTTATATTATACCACACGGTTTTTAATTTGTGTGGTTGGACTATAACTGGTGGAATTTGGCCTGTCAGCTTCATGCATTAGGCTTAATAAGCATGGGCCATTGTACATAGATCTTTATACTATGCTTAATAAAAGCTTTGACCAAATATATACCACTGTTGTTATAGTGGCAGGTATACAGGATGTGTCTTTAAAACACTCTAGCAATTTGTTGTCCAAGGCATGTGGGCTGCTGGTGTGAACTGTACAACCGAGGCACAGTTAGAGTCTGGTATTGCAGTGATGGTATTAAAACACCAAAGATAAGTGTTTTAGTCCTCAAAACAGGTAATGCATCAGTAAAAAAAATGTTGTGGGTAGCCAAGAACGATATGTGTTACGGAGCACCACTGTGATATACTAGCGTTAACTATTTGTAAACTGTTTGTGGGTATGCTAAAGAGGAGGCTCCAAATTCTTTTGACTGCAGTTAGGACAAAGTGAATGGACTGGTATTTACAACTCCTGTGCCTGTTTTCAGAAATAAGAGGTGTCCAAAGATTCAAATGGCATGAGGAAGTTTGGAAAATATTCTTCAGTTTTATTATCATGACGAATAGAATAAAATGAAAGGCAAGGGAAGCAAATGTGGCTCAAGTGGTTGGGCATCTGTCTACCATATGGAAGGACCCGGGTTCAATCCCTGGGACTGCCTGGTAAAATAAAAAAAAATTAAAAAAACCAAAGGCAAGAAGACAGGCTGATTAAGCTGCAAGAAGACAGAGATTTTAGTAAGGAGAATGGGTGACATCTTAAAGGAGCAACTGGAGAGATATGAAGGAGAATTGAGATATTGAAAACAAAGCAAAGGTAGTACGGCAAGGTCTTAAATGCTTGTAAAGAGGGTATTTGAAAATTAGGAGCTGCTCTTTCTAGATAAAAAACAGTAAATGGAAATAATTAAATCTCAGAGAGGGAGATAATATATTAGGGAACTACTTGGAATAATCAACCCAAAGGTATCCAGAAAAATCTTGAGGTCCTTTTAAAGCTGAAGCTGATAGTAGGACCCCTGAGATTGGGTCAGGTGGAACAAGGAAGTACAAAAACTCTGGACATGTTTGAGAGGGGAAGACATTGACACTATAAAATGATCAAAGAATCATTAGGTGATTGATGTTCAAGATGACACATTTACTGTGGGTCATCATGCAGGAACTGCCTGTGTTTTAGGGAACATGCCTAAAAGATTTATGGGATTAGGATTCTAAGGGAAGGAGCAAGAAAAACAAGGCTGATTATAAGGGAGACAATCCTGATTTAGACGTGATGGGAGACCATCTCCTGGGAGGGATTATCCACTAAGGGAGGTAAAGGTGGGAAAGATTGGTTTGATAATGTATACCCTTGGTCGTTTCAGTACTTAGTGATTTAATCTCATTACAGGGTATGAAAAAGAGAGGGTTGTGCTATAAAATAAAATATCTGCACCAGAAAACAAAAGGGAAAAAAGGTAAAGAAGACCTTTGAGCACAGCAAATAGCACTTCTATATCTGTGTCCTAGAAGGAGAGGGCCCAAAGTCAAATGCAAGGCAAATCATTGAAAACTTAATGGCCCTCTTGAAAGGAGAGGAAAACAGCAGAGAGAAAGGAAACATTAGAGACACAGCTCAGGCTGCAGAAAAATCTGTAGCATAGAGAATTGCTACTTACTTTTTGGAACCACCAAAAGCTATTGAAGTACAGGGTCTTCAAGGGCCTTGGTAAAGGGCTTTGTCCTCACTCAGCGCCCAAGGTAACAGGCTTTAGAAGGATCATCTGCATCTTCTGCTCAGGGATCTGC
This sequence comes from Cabassous unicinctus, assembly GCA_029593785.1. Taxonomy (NCBI): domain Eukaryota; kingdom Metazoa; phylum Chordata; class Mammalia; order Cingulata; family Chlamyphoridae; genus Cabassous; species Cabassous unicinctus. The sequence continues at coordinate 12,234 of JAQZBX010025654.1, forward strand.
TGAAATGATGCTTAATCTGAAACACAGGTGGGGATCAAGTCCAAGCAGCAGGTTTGTTAAGTCTGAGCAGTTTCCTGTAATAGGAAGTTATGACAGTCACTGCAATCTAGGATCACAGGATCTTGGAGGAGACCCACACTCAGTAACTAAGACCAAAGGTGCTAATAATATGAAACGCAAATGAAAATGGACATCAGGAAGTTTTGACTATGCAGAAAGGAAAAGAAAGTTGCCAGAAATAAGACCTGGTGACTGGGGTTGCCAAAACTGTTTATTTCTAAACCTTGTAGAAGAGATAGGGAGATCGTAGGCCTAGATGGATTTCACTCTCCAGTTATTGTAAACACAAAGGGCCAACTTTAATCTCTGGGTGTGAACCCAAGTAGGTTTCAGTTCCCAGTTCATTGCTCTGGAAATCTGGCATAGACTTGAGGCATCCTGGTGAGGCTGAGAGTCTATTCCTTCTCCCTCAGATACTACTGGGTACTGCTGTGGTCTTTGGAAGCAATAAGTAATGGGTTCTAAGAATGTCATTTTACTTTGAACAACTGCTCTAGTGGCTAGGGATTGGCTTGATTTCCAGATTTTGTGAATGGGGAGCCACTGACTTGAATGCATGAGCATTAACTCTTCAGACTTTTTTAAAGGTGATGCATATAAGAGATTTGGTGTTAAATTTAAAATTGGAGATCCTTCTGGGGCAGGCAACTCATCCTGGAGCACCTGAAGGAAATCCAGTTTAACCCAGCATCAGATCTTTTCTAGTTGAGGCTGAGAAGAAATTGGGGGACTTCAATGTTTATTTGGCCTTCCAATTTTTCTTAGTTTGATATTTTAACATTAATTCAAAAGAGCAGGAGTATTTGACTTTGAACTTAAGTTTTTGAGGGCATTTTCCCCTGATAATTTGATAATGGAAGTTTTATTCAAAGTTGGGGTTCCTTTATGTTGTTAATTTTATTACAAAACCTTTGAGATCTATTGGACAATGTGGCTGGACATCATTTCGGATTGGAATAGAATAGGGGATAAATTTTCAGAATGGCATTGTATTTAGCTATTTTATTTTTTGTGTGTGAATTTTACTCCATTTCAAAGCCAAAATCTACACTGCCCATCAGAGTCCCAAGAGGATCAAACTGCAGTAGTTGGTTTGAGGAAATCAGCCCTAAGAATTTGAGAGTATCACAGTGTTCATTAATTTTCTATCCCAAGTGGGAAGATATAATCTTGGTTATTATAGGCCTCAGAGTTAAATCCAATGGACTGAGTAAATGAAGAAATCTGTGGACCTTTGGGGAAAGGGTACTTCCTTTCCCCTGACTTCCTTACACGCATGGAGGGAGATCAATTAGAGTAACAATTTGGGTCTCTCTCCACTCTTCTGCCTTAAGTTTTTTCCCTCAGTGAAGGGGACCGACTTATCTGGTTGATTTTTGGGAGATGAGGTTGAGCATACATAGCTCAGCACTTTCCTTTTTCCTCTTTGGGGTCTTTTAGTCAGCAGAGAGCAAACACTCCGCTTTGCTCTTTCATAAACTAAGATTTACTGGGTCATGTTGGCATGGGGGGAGGCCTCTGATTGTGCAGCTGGGCCCAGAGTGGGTATACGCAGAGTGAATTAGGCAGATATACATAGAAAGTCTATTTAGCTCCATACGCTAGTATTATTTAATCAATATCAAAACAGGCATTTTATTCTTTATCTGCCTAACATCTATAGTTGTCTCTTTTTTTTTTTTTAAAAGATTTATTTGTTTTATTTTATTTATCCCCCCCCTTGCTGCTCGTGCTGCTGTGTCCATTCGCTGCGTGTCTTCTCTGTGTCTGCTTTTCTCCCCCTTGCTGTGAGGTCTTGCCGCATCAGCCCACAGCGCTGCGTGAGCCGGCCTGCCCTCACAAGGATGCCTCAGGACGCGAACCTGGGCCTCCCATATGGTAAACGGGGGCTCCATCCACTGAGCCACACCCGCTTCCCTATAGTTGTCTCTTAATTGGTGCCAAATTTGGGTAGGGCACAAAGCTATCATTTATTGGGTTCCTCATAACTCACCTTTGAGAATGATGAAATTTCTCAATGGCACAGATTTTTAAAATATTTTTAAAGTGAAATACTTATTCAATAATAATATATTCCTAATATCCTTAAGGTTGATTTGGAATAAGGCAATTTATTAAGAATTTGGGGTCTTAAGTGAAAAATCAAAGCAGAAACATACAGAATCAAGATTGTGCAAGGCAAAATGACCTTTGAAGTCATCTGTCCCAACACACTATTTTTTTTCTTTTAATTGAGGAAACCAAGATTGAGAGAAGATAAGATATTAGCTTAGGTCATAGGTCATACAGCTGATTTGTGGCAGAAAAATGTCCTCTTGTATTTTCTTTAAGCTTAACATGAGTTGAGTTTATACTTGTAGTTGAATTAGAACAAAAATAAATGGTTACCATCTACCTATAATTCTAGGAGCTACTTTGAAAACAAATCACCTAATTTAAGTCACTCTTCCAATCAAGTATCCTCTGTTGTTTATAGCACTCTCTTTATACTCTGAAAGTAATAGTTTTTTCTCTACCTTATTTATTTCACTTGATAAATACTGATCTCGTTCTGTGTTTCTACTGGAGCTTGAATTAATATAGTTTTCTATACCAGTATTACCAATTATATGAGCATCATGATAGCTATAGGACTTAACTAATATTGAAGAGTAACATAGAGGCAGATTTCATTATTAGGAAGAGTATGCCATTTAATACATGTGCATGATTAAGATGTACAAGCAGAGACTGCTGACTGCTCTTGTCAAACCTCTAATAGCATTCTTGCCACTCTTTCACTTAGGGGTCGCCAACATTTCCTACAGCACCCTTAAGAACTTAAACCTCCTTAACTACCAGCCCTCCTTCATTTAATAATTTTGTCTATTTTTGTTACAGAATGTATACAGTTTCTTTTTTTATACATTTATGTTTACATGATGTTACTCCCTGGAGTTAGAATTTTATAGTAGCACAAGAATTTGGGGCAGAATGAAAGATTGATAAAGAATGATATTGAGACACAGGGAACTGGTTTGACCAGAGTTAAATCACAGTTAATGGGAGAATTCAGATGAGAGCCCCACATTCTAATTCATATTTTAATGTTCTGTACAGTATTTTTATGTATATATTTCCCAAAAAGAAATCCTTTTTGCTTTTGCGTATAAAGTGTAGAAACTTCCAGCAATACGGAAGAGAATAAAAATGAAAATATGAATTGGCTATGATCCTACATTCAGAGGTAACCTGTATTAGCCTTTGGTGTTCGTCTCTCCAGGTTATCTCCCCCTGCCGATTTATAGATACTATCCTTGAGATTTGTCCAAGTCAATGTAAATACCATGGACATTTTAAATATCAATGCGCTATTCCATTTTATAGATACACCATAATATATTTAAACATCAACTTGTAGCTGAACATGTTTTTACCATCAGTATTTTCCTTTGTGTTACTTGATTTTTCTTGCATGCTTCAAAAAATCTTCCATATGCTGTGACAATCAAAATATTCACCTATATTTGCTTTAAGATTTTAATTGTTTAATTACATTATATGTATATTTTAAATTATCTGGAATGTACTGTATTAAAGGCTGTGGGATAGTTTCAACTTCATTTTTTTCCAAGTAGATAAATAGTTTCCTAGCACTACTTACTGAATTACCTATCTTTTTATCTTTTTCACTGATGCCAGGTATTCAGAGGTTTATACTTGCAGATAAACACTAGAATTACATTGTCAATTTAATATTTTCACCCCCCTTGGGATTGCATTGAATTTATAGATTTCATTCAGCAAGGAAACTGATATCTTTACAATGTAGAGCATTGCTATTAAAGAAGAAGATGACATCTCTCATTTATATGAGTTTTCTTTTATCTCCCTCAGTAGTTTTATAGTTTTCTTTATTACAGTTTCTGCACAATCTTATTGCTTATTTCTTTTTTTAGTTGTTATTGTTGGTGGATCGCTACAATTCATTTCTATTTATATTTAACAGTGTTAGAGAGTCTATAATTTTTTAGGCTTTGGAATTTTCACATTATGCAATAACATATCTAAAAAGAATAATTTTTCTCAGTCTTTCCAATTTTTATACTTCCATTTCTTATAAATTTCACTTTACAGAATTTACATTGCACTGTTAATGACAGTATTGTTTATAAGCATCCTTACCTTCTTTCTGATTTTAATAGAAATGTTATTAGTGTTTCACCATTTAGCATGATGCCTATGTCCAGCCTATAGTATGTGCTCAACAAATTTCTGTTGTATTAAGTCTGTGGCTTATAACTCATAAAACAGAAGTTCTATTTTCATTAAAAACATATATACACCCATATACTGTATTATGTATATTTGTGTGTGTGTATATATATATATATATATACATTTTATACATGTGTATATACCTATTATATGTATATATGTATAAATATTATATATGTATATATAGCCTCTTAAAACAATTAAATTCAAGTTGCCTTGAAATAAGTCTTTTGTTCTTTCATTACAGTAAATACATGGTGACATTTTATAATCATGGATATAACTTCCTGTCATAAATAGGAATAATTTGAGGTTTGTGGTAAGATGATCTCCCTTACTGTACCAAATATATCTTCTAATGGCATGTTTTTTAGTTGAGATTCTGATGGAAGCGATATCTTTTTAAATTAATGTATGTGCCTTTTATGAATGACTCCTCCATTAATTAAAATTAATGAAGTGAATTATTCAAGTAGTTTTGACATCTTACTATAAATTTAAAAATCATATCTTGGATATTGTAGCCATTTGGCAATTTGATGTAATTATGAATTCCAAAAATATAACTGGATCATGCTTGTAAACTGATCTGTTAATCTGGGCATGATTAAGTTATGATTAGGGTGTTGGCTGAGCCACGTCAGTAGGGCATTGAGCCCCACCCCTTGGTGGGTAGGGGAATCGAATATAAAAGGCAAAGCAAAGGACAGAGGGAGCAGTTTTTTGAGAAGCAGTATTGATGTTGGAGTTTTGATGTTGGAAAGAAGGCCCCAGGAGAAGAGAAGTGAGCCGTTCCCCTGATAGTCTACAGCTGGCCTTGTGGAGGAACCAGAGGAGCTAAGGCCAGAGAGAAATGCAGCCCCGGGAAGAGAGGAACCCAAGAAGCCTGAACCCTGGCAAACATCGGCAGCTGTCTTGCTCCAACGTGTGGCAACGGACTTTGGTGAGAGAAGAAACTTAATGCTTTATGGCCTGGTATCTGTGGACTTCTATCCCAAATAAAAACCCTTTATAAAGACCAACCCATTTTTGGTATTTCACATTAGCACCCCTTTGGCTGGCTAATACAGATATGTTGAGGAAAAGATGAGATGTGTATGAGCAGGTTGAAGAGACAGTGACAAGATTTATATAGAAAACTGTCTTACCTATTTCTGGGGAGCTGGGAATGAAGGAGAATATGTGAGACTGAGCAAAAAATCAAATTTGCTAAAGTTGGTTTTGTGTTGAGAAGGTTACATTTCTCTTAAAGTGTATTTACCTTTTTATTTAGGTTCATAGTCACATATCTCTTCCCCTAAATGAGAAATAAATAATTCTATGCTAGATTTACTTATTAAGTATGAATGGGTGACCTTAAAGTATTGAATATTTTGTGGAACAAGAAATTCTCAGGGAAAAGTGGACCTTCTCTTTCATGGTGGCTGTTGTCTGTGGACAAGGGATGTATAGTCACACAGAATAGAAGGAAACAAAACCAAAAGGAGTTTCTGATTCCGGGAAAAGTAGGAGGTGGTAGTGAAATTCATGAAAAGATATGGCAGCATTACAAACAGCCAGTAACAGGGGTCAGATGTAAAAACACAAGTAGGTTGAGTCTAGGTCAAAAAGAATAATTCTTGATTCTCTAGAGATAGGAAGGGAGTTGGAAATAATTGTTGCATATGAAGAAAAGCTTGTGGTTGGCACAAAAATAAGTTGAGGCTCCATTGAGGTAACATTTTGAGTATTTGTATTCCTAGTTCTCATGTTGTGTGATTTTCTTTTTCCTAGCAGTATACTACAAGCTGAGCATGGGAATGGAGAAGACCAGTGGTTGGATTGATTTAATGATAGGGCTGTTAAGACAGGTGTAACACAAAAGCAAGGCGACAAGAGAGTTGTGGGTAACTTGTAAAGAGAACAAGGTTAAGCCAGATTGGCTGAACAGAACTGGAGATTGGTAACCAGGATAATAGTGATTCCTATGACATCAACTAGAATTTCTCTTGTCACTAGGCATGTGCAAGTCTTGCAATGATAAAATTTGTGAACAAAGAGTGAGATACTTGAATTTAAGATTTAACACATAGCATAGTTAGCCACTGGCCAGAAGTGACTACTGAGCACATGAAATGTGGCTAGTACAAATTGAGATGTGCTATAGCATAAAAATACCTTCTGGATTTTGAAGACTTTGAATGAAAAAAGATTGTAAAATATTTCATTAATACTTTAATATTAAAAATGTGCTGAAATTATGATATTTTGTTATATTTAGCTATATAAAATATATTAGCAAAATAAATTTCATACTTTTTATTGTTGCTACTAGAAAATTTGAAATTACGTATATGACCTTTCATTATATTCCTATTGGACAGTGCTTCTCCATAAGCACTCAGTATATGCAGGCACTGTTCCAAGACTCTTTCATATATCAAATACCTTAATCCTTAAAATAACACTATTAATTAGGTACTATTGCTTATTCCTCATTACAGAAGCATAGAAAGGTGAAGGAGGGTGCCCCAGGTCAAACACACAGGAAATAGCAGAGTCAGAATCTGAATGCAGGAGTAATGGAACAAGAGTCTTCATTCTGAACTGCTCTAGGAGACAACATGTTTATAGAGAAATGAGTGTATATGTTAGCTTTGGAAATTTCGAAAATATTACTTTATCGTATTACTTGCCACAAGATACTACTCTACTAATTTTTTCTTTTTTCCTTTCCATTTGTCTTTGGTTTATGCTTCAATTTTTCTTGGTAGCTTTTTACCTCCAGCATCCTTTACTAATCAATATCTATGTGGTTTTTTTTTTTTAATTACCTGATGTGTATCTTATTATATATTTTATATACTTTTAGAGTAGAGCAATATATTTTTTGCTATTTTAATTTATCATTTGTTTTAAAAATCTTTCAAGCCAGTATTAGGAATTAAATCTGAATTCATGGAATTTTTAAAGAAAAATTAAATACACTTTAAAATAGCATTTATTTTTGTAGTTATAGGAAGATGCTCTTTGAAAGGTCATTGCAAAAAACAAAAGAATGAATGTGCCTAAAACTCAAATATAATGCTGTTTAATAAGGGAATAATAATGTAAAGCCTTTTCATTCAATGAGAAAAAGATATTTTAACGCTAATTTGGTGGGCAATGGTGGGCTTATGATTTAAATTTAGTGAAACATTAAGGTTTCTTGCTGATAAAACTGCATTTTTATGTTGAAAGATAGTTAAATGGAAGGATCTGGGAAAATTTGCTTTCTTTCCTGGCTTTATCACTTGTTGTATGACATTAGCTTTGATAGACAAAAGAAATTAGACAAATTCAGTAGGAGGTTAACCCTGGAGAAAGCTCTTTCAGCAGGTGTTTCAGACATTTAAGCTCCGTCCTCTTTCTACCTTCTCTATAACTTCATCTTTGACCTCGTGTACACATTGATAGTGCTAACATAAGCCCAAACCGCAGTGAGTGATCCATATGACTTGGTGATATGTCAATCTCATTCATCTAAAGAAAAGTAAAAATACAGTCAAAACACTGGTTATTCTTTGGTTTCCCAATGCTATATTATACATATGTATAAAGAAAAGCAATTGGCTAATCTCAGCAGTGTCTCTGTGTAAAGGGTTTTTAAAACTATAACCCAGAAACCCTCTATTAGCAAAGAGGATGGCCCAGGTTATTTAATGCAAGATATCTTAAAAAATGATTTTTTCCTAAAATATGTAAATAATTATTTTCACTAAATATGCATTTTAACACTGACTTAAAGCTATTTTTTAAAGATTCCTCATATGGAAAAGGAATCCTTCTTGTGGTTGGATGGAAATTTTTGTTAACATTCAGGGAAATGTGCTCTTACAGTTTGTTGTTATGCATAACAATTACATTGAGATAAATTCTGTATTTCAATTATCAATATAATTTCCATTGTCAGAAAATTGAGTAAATATAATGAAATTTAGTAAATATAATGTAGCCTTAGTATCTACATTTGCATTAGAGTTATATCTAATAAACTATTCTAAGCCATTATTATTTTAATTAATGAAAAATCTAAAGTGTTTAGTTTTTTATATGACACAATCAAATAAAGGACACAAAATTTTTTATTTAACATTTAGTTAATGACTTTATATACTTATTTTCCTAAGGCATTAAAAAATGTATTAGCCCAGCAATCTGTTAGGTGATCTGGGGAATAAAAAGACATAGAAGATAGTAGTTATACATTTAAGCCATACCTCATGGTATAGCATATGTAGATTCCTAAATTCACAGTGCAAGGCAGCATGTATTAGATGTTTGAGAAAGGATAGAAATATGATCTGAACCAGACTGGAAAGAGGTATAGAATTCACGAAAATGTGTAGATGTGCATGTCTGAGAGATCGAGTGGATGAAAGTAAAAGTGTAGAGGAATTAGGGGATATTTGTTATTTAGACTAAAAATCACATCATGCATCCTAAAAAAATTAACTGTTTATTTTAAACTTTCATAACTTACCCATAAAGTTATTATCTTTTAAAATTCAAAGGATGTTAAAACAAGATAGACAATATTTGTGAGAGAAATAGCACACTAAGTAACATAAGATAATATATGTATATGTGTGTGTATTTCAAATGTGCCATATTGCATTTATTTATATGATATTTGAGTGCCTACCCTATTCATTGTGCAGGATATAAATTTTAGAAACCTATAAAGAATAAATATAACATAAACCTCTGTGTATATCACACGCAAAAGATGCTGGCAGATTCATGGAGAAAGTACACCCCTGTAGGTTAGCACTGCCATTGACTGCAGAGTATAACATTCTGCATTTGGCCCTTTCATTAAAATTAATGTTTCACATCACTATTTAAAGCAAAAAATTCTCTCTGAATGTATTATTTAATAGCACTTTTTAGGTTTGTATTTTGTATGTAGCGGCCATGAATGGACCCTGCAGGCCTCCAGGTGTAGGGAGCTGACTTGATCCAGGCCCCAGGTCCTGGGCTCTGACATCCACGGGCTGCTCCCAGCCATGAGGGAGTGTTGCAGGGAGACCATGTCAGGCCTGTTCCTTGGAGATACCTGATTCTTCTGGCTGTGAGCTTTGGCTCCTTTCTGTCCTGACAGCCTTGCTGCATCTTCCTTAGGCTGCAGTGCCATTTAGGGCATGTCTGCCTAACCTCCTCTTCCCCTCTCATTCACTCTGGTCAGATTTACATCATGACCTGAAAGCTCTGCCAGCATTTCCTGACTCCCTCTCAATTTTCTCTCACTGGCATGTCCTATAATTAATCCTTGTAGTTATTCCTTTCTTGGAATCTGCTTCATAGAAGGCCCACCCTAACCAGTACTCTACAACCATGCACCAAAGAGAAATACACTAAAATAAATTTGAAGCTACTAGCAAGGACCTATAATACTGTTGGGCTGCAGTTTTAATGGCGAAAGCTAATTGGTGCTTACTCACTAGGGGAACTGGTCTGGTTCAAGGCATCTCCTCCATGAACGTTTCCTCAAATGCTTATTCACTTAGGGATGGTCCCTTTTTCCTTTGAACTTCTTGATAAGATTGTAAAATAGTATAGAAACTTACCTTACTGTATACAGTGCTATTCTGATTATGGTATGTTCCCGCTTTGTCTTTTCATTAATATTTGATATATTAGTTGCAAATTGGCTTTATGTCAGGTATGATCCCAGATGCTACAGCACATGTGTTATATGTTGGGTATAAAGATTTATTAGAGGGGCACATTTTTCTTCCCATAAACAGCTAGCTATTGTTTTCAATTGCTTCAAAATAGGTTTTTTTTATTTTCATTTATTTATTTATTTATTTATTTTAAAAGATTTTATTAATTTATTTATTTATGCCCCCCCTTGCTGCTTGTGTTTTACTGTGTCCATTTGCTGTGTGTTTCTTCCGTGTCTGCTTATCTCCCCCTTGCTGTGAGGTCCTGCTGCATCAGCCCACCGCGCCGTGCGGGCCGGCTTGCTCTCACAAGGAGGCCCCGGGAAGCGAATCCGGGGCCTCCCTCATGGTAAATGGGGGCTCTATCGATTGGATTGAGCCACACCCGCTTCCTGCTGTGAGGTCTTGCTGCATCAGCCTACCGCGCTGCGCGGGCCGGCCGGCCTGCCCTCACAAGGAGGCCCCGGGAAGCTAACCCGGGGCCTCCCATATGGTAAACGGGAGCTCTATCCATTTAGCCACACCTGCTTCCCAAAATAGGTTTTTTTTAAAATGGAGAAATGAATTGAGTAAGTTCCATAAGAGAAAAACTAAAGTAAAAATGAAATTGCCATGCTGTTATATGGTTATCAATGGGAAAGTCAAATCTATTTCTTTCTTTGAGTTAATCTTTATTTTTTAAAGAAGCATTAGATTACGTAAATGTTACATAAAAAATATAGGGGATGGGAAGCAGATGTGGCTCAACCAGTTGGGCACCCGCCTACCACATGGGAGGTCCCTGCTTCAGGTCATAGTGCCTCCTAAAGAAGATGAATAGACACCCACACCCGCCACAACGAGCTAGATGCTGGCATCTTCCTCAACAAGCTAGATGCAGCAACCCACTGCAATGAGCAGATGCCTAAACAAGCAGAAGCCACAGGCCAACAGAGGCCACAGCCCACAAGGAGGGGATGTGGCTCAGCCTGTTGGGCACTCGTCTCCCCTGTGGGAGGTCCTGGGTTCAGTTCCCGGTGCCTCCTGGAGAAAGGGAGCAAACAATGAGCAGACAGACGAGAGAACCGTCTGGAGGAAGGGGGGCGATAAATTAAAAAATAAATAAAGTAAGTAAATAAATCTTTAAAAAATTTATAAGGGATTCCCATATACCCCACCCCCTCCCCATCCTACACTTTCCTCCATTAACATCTTTAATTAGTGTATGTATTAGTCAGTCAAAGAGGTGCTGATGCAAAATACCAGAAATTGGTTGGTTTTTTATAAAAGGTATTTATTTGGGGTAGAAGCTTACAGTCACAAGGCCATAAAGAGTAAATTACTTTCCCCACCAAAGTCTGTTGCCACATGTTGGAACAAGATGGCTGCCAGTCTCTATGAGAGTTCAGCCTTCCTCTTCAGGCTCCGTGGGCCCAGCTTCTTCTCGTCTTAGCTGGAGGCTGGTGTAAGGCTCCTCTTTCTCCCGGGGACTTGTTTCTTCCCAGGTTCAGCTGCTCTGTTCTCTCCACAAGGGCAGGTGTAGACTATCAGGCTCTTTCTCTTCCCGGGGCCTCTGCCATTTCTATTCCTCTGTCTTCTGTGTATTTACTTCCAGGGGCTCCAGCATCAAAACTCCAACTCTCTCCTCTGCCGTATTGTTTTCTCTGTGAGTACCCACCCATCAAGGGGGTGGGGACTCAACATTCTACTGATGTGGCTGAATCAAAGCCTTAATCATAATTTAATCAAGTAAAAGTGAAACCTCTGACTATATTACAATCTAATATGACCAGAGGAACAGACTAGTTTACAAACATAATTCAATATCTATTTTTGGAATTCATAAATAACTGCTACAGTGTGATACCTCTGTTACAATTGATAAATATATATTGAAGAACTGTTACTAACCAAGGATTATAGTTTACATTAAAGTTTACAATTTGCACTGCACCATTTTATAAGTTTTGACAAAATGTATAATGGCCTGTATCTGTCATTGTAATGTTATGCAGGACAATTCCAAAGTTCCATAGATGCCCTATGTTACACCTATTCTTCCCTCTCCCTCCCCTCAGAACCTCTGGTAGTCATTGCCTTTATATCAATGATACAATTTCTTCCATTGCTAGAATAATCATAAGTCTACTTAAGTCCATAGTTGCATTCCCCCTTATGTTTGTTAATTCTTCAGTCTTGAGGATTTTGGGATAGTGATGCCCACTCTGTTTCTGATTGATAGGGGGCTCAGATCCCATGGGGCAGATGGATGAAAATGTCTTGCTTGCAATTATAGATACTCTGTGTTTTTTGGGATGGTGTTGTCCATCATCATACTTTTGTTGGTTGTCCTGGGCCAGTCCACTGAACTGGACAGTAGGTGTTGCAACTTTTGCTGAGATTCAGAGCTCAACTGGCATATGAACAGATCCAAATAAGTCTCTGGGACATATTTAATGAGTATAGTGCCAATTATAGGTTCAAATAAAAGGGACAGAAGAATCATGTGTGGGGAAATTGTAAATGAGTCTAACTCTGTTACATTGGGGAGCATATATTCCAAAATAAGGCCCACTGACAGGGTGCTGAGTTTCTGAGGTTGTCTGCCCTGTCTATGGTGTCTAGGTGTCTTTAGAGCCCTCAGGAGCACCCATGCTTGAGGCACTGTTTACTGTGGCAGTCAATGAGATCCTGCTGAGATGTGCATGAGTGTAATCTCTGGAATGACCTCCCAAACACGTTGAAATCTCTTAGCCATAAAACTCATTTGTATTTAATATTTTCCCCTTTTGGTCGAGGTCATTTTCCAGATGCATTGCTAGTTGGTGCTTGGTAATAATCCCTTGGTGCCAGGGAGGCTTAACTCAGGAGTCATGTCCCACACCGGGTGGTGGGGGGAAGGTAGTGCATTTATATGCTGAATTTGGCTTGGAGAGAGGACACATTTGAACAACAAGGAGGCTTTCAAGAGGTAACTCTTAAGCAATGTATAATACTATGTTAAATTTCTGTTTCTCAAGAAAAGATTCATAAATACAACCATCAATATTGAGGCCCTAATGTAATGGTTTGCCCTCCTGTGCTAGGCACTGCCCATGTACTTGGGGAATTCTTGCTGCTGTATTAGAGAATGTAGCAGGACTCCCCAGGATGGGAATTCAATATTCTTTCAGTTATTGTGTGGGTCTCCATTCACCGAGACAATGCCCCATGAACACTTGAACATATTCATATGCCATAGAGGCATGCCACAGGTACACCCCTCCCAATACATAAAATATACTTGTATATTTTACAAGTATATATACTGCTAGAAAATAGAAAATACAGTCAAATTATAGGGAAAAAAGTATGTAAATTCTCTATAGCACTAGCATCCATAAAACGCACTCTCTCACGCACACACACACATACATACACATGCTCAGATAAAAATACCATCATTAATTTTTCCATGTATTTATTGAACATCTGTTCTGTGCCAAGTAGTGTGTAAGGACAGTAGAGACAGAGAGTAACAAGGAAAACATCATTCTCACCATCCTGGAACTTAAGATTCAGTACAGTGCAGTATCATGTGTGCCGACTCTCAAGGAAGGTCACTTGGGCTGACGTCTTTGCTCTGCCCTACCTATCATTGGACACACACTTTACACAGCCAAAACTGACACACATTTTAAAGAAGGGGTAATAACAGTAACTACCTCATGTGCTCATTAGGAATATAAACAAACTATTATTCAACACAGCACCGAGCCTATAGGAAGTGCTGGGACATTGTTCTTATTACACTACCAGTTGCCCCTTTCCCTTCCTGGTATTACTTAGAGATGACAAACTACTATAAAATTAATCAATCAATCATGCCATTCACTCTGGATTATTCTTCACACTTCCCTTGTGGCTGTTAACAGGACTTCATCACAGTGTGTTGCCCCTGTCCACATCATGCTATTTTACATGATACATCTTTTCTGATATGCAGTCATAGAGTCTTTTTTCTTCTTTTACCTGTGTTATAGCATATCTGGTACATGATGTCATAACTCTTGTAAGTGCATTCCCCTGCCTTCCCCACTCAGTGCACTTTTAAATGAATTTTAGTATGTTCCACATGGTTTATATACTTACATTCAATCATCATAAATACACCAATTAAATTTGGTGAACTTTTTCCAGACAGTAATAAATCACCAGAAAATTTTATTGGTATTGATTACAACAGTTAGGTTGATTAAAAACATTGTGCTGGAATTGTGGGAAGATTGCATCAAAATAGGTAGGCAGGGTTCAACTCTCTCACAAAAACAATGGAGAAAGAGTCAAAAGCTGTCTGGGGGACATGCTTTGGGTGTCAGCAGACCATGAAAGTGCTACAGAACTCCCAGGAGGGTGAAAGAGAGTTGAAGAACCTGAAACAACAAACGTGAGTTATCAAACCCCCATGGTGGCTGGGAAGGGCTCCCCTCCCCCACCCCCAAAATATTAAGATGGGGTAAAACCCCTGGCTCACTGCAGCTAACTGAGTGGGGAACAGATATCTTCCTCCCTTTCAGCAGTTATAAGGGAAAAGGGAGGGGGAGTCAAGGGCTTTTCTTCAGTAAATTTGGCCAGCAGAGTCTGCTTTGAATCTCAGCTCTGGCCAGATCAAAACACAGAAAAGTGGAGATGGAAACAACTACGTGGAAAGGTGTGCCAACGAGGACCATCTACTGGCTGGTCTGGAAATTGCATGGAGTAAAACTGCTTTGGTTCTCTCTGTACCCTAACTCCTGGGCGAAAATCTGTGGCTCATTAGTGAGTCTCTGGCATTATTTTGATAACTTAATCTGGTCAATTTTAACAATGTAGAATAAGTTGAACCAAATATCAAAGAAGAACTGTGGGGAAAAAAAAAAAACAATAGGAAAGAGGACGAAATTGGCCATCAGAGTAAATTCACCAACATATTCCGATGCCTAGACATCAACTAAAAATTACAAGCCACACTAGGAAACAGGAAGAGATGTCTCGGACAAAGGAACAATCCAAATATCCTGAAGAGATACAGGATTAGACAATTAATCAATGCTAATCATACAACTCTCCTAAATCGATTAAAAAATTGAAAGAAAATGTGATTAAAGAGATAAAGGATATTAAAAAAACACTAGGGGGAAGCAGATGTAGCTCAAGTGGTTGAGCACCTGCTTCCCATGTATGAGGTCCTGGATAAGATACCCAGTACCTCCTCAAAAACAATCAAACAAACAAACAAAAAACCAACTCTCATTGGGGAGTGGATGTAACTCAGTGGTTGAGCACTTGCTTCCCATGTATGAGATCCTGGGTTCAATTCCTGGTACCTCCTAGAAAAAGAAAAAAAGACACTGGGTAAGCATTAAGAACAATTTGAAAGCCTGCAAAGAAAAGTAACAGAACTTATGGGAATGAAAGACACCATAGATGAGATTAAAAATACATTTGAGGCACTTAAGAGCAGACTTGAATTGCTCAAAAAGAGAATTAGTGATTTTAAGACAACACCTGAACTGGAAATGACAGAGGAACAGAAAAACAGAGTGGAAAAAATGGAACAGAGTCTCAAGGAATTGAATGACAATATGAAACACATAAACATATGCATTATTGTTGTACCAGAAGGAGAAGAGAATGGAAAAGAGACTGAAAGAATATTTGAGGAAATAATGACCGAAAACTTCACAACCCTTATGAAAGACTTAAATATCAATAACCAGGAAGATCAACGCACCCAAAACAGAATAAATTTGAATAGACCTACCATGATAAACCTACTATCGAGAATCACAAATATCAGAAATAAAGAGAAGATTCTGAAAGCATAAAGAGAAAATCATAGCATCACATACAAGGGAAACTTGATAAAATTAAGTGCTGACTTCTCAGCAGAAATCATGGAGGTGGTAAGAAAGTGGTGTGATGTATTTAAGGTACTGAAAGAGAAAAACTGCTAGCCAAGAATTCTGTATCTAGCAAAACTATCCTTCAAAATGAGGGTGAGTTAAAAGTGTTCACAAACAAAAATGGATAGAATATGTTACCAAAAGACAAGAATGACAAGAGATATTAAAGGGAATGTTGGAGCCTGAAAGGAAAAAAACAAGGGTGAGAGCTTTGGAGAAGAGTGTAGAAATGAAGATTATTAGGAAGGGTAAATTAATGGGTAAAAAGACACCCAACAGTAAGATATGACAACAGAAAGCCAAAGGACAAAATGGATGAAGTAAGTAATACCTTTACAGTAATAACTGTCAATGCTAATGACTTGAACTCTCCAGTCAATAGACATAGACTGATAGAATGGATTAAAAAAAAATATGAGCCATCTATATGTTGTCTACAAGAACTCACCTCAGACACAAACACACAACAAGGTTAAAGGTGAAAGATTGGGAAAATGATATTCCATGCAAATAGTAACCAAAAAGAGCTGAAGTAGCAATACTAATATCAGACAAAATAGATTTTTAATGCAAAATTGTTATAAGGAATGAAGAAGATTATTCAATATTAGTAAAAGCAGTAATTCCCCAAGAAGAAATAGCTATACTAAATATTTTTGCACCTAACCTGCTATACTAAATATTTATGCACCTAACCTAAGTGCCTCCAAGAAACATGAGGTACACACTCGCAAAACTGAAGGGAGAAATAGATGTCTTTACAATAATAGTTGAAGACTTCAATACACCGTTCTCATTATTGGATAGAACATCTGGACAAAGGATAAATAAAGAAACAGAAAGTTTGAATAACATGATAAGTGAACTAGACCTAACAAACGTAGCATTGCACGCCAAAAGCAGGATATACATTCTTTTCAAGTGTTTGTGGATCCTTCTCCAAGATAGACCATATGTTGGGTCACAAGACAAGTCTCAATAAATTAAAAAAGTTTGAAATTATACAAAACACTTTCTCTGATCATAAAGGAATGAAGCTGATGGAAATCAGTAATGGATAGAAAAAGGGAAAATTCATAAATATATGGAGATTAGACAACACACTCTTAAGTAATCACTGGGTCAAAGAAGAATTGCAAGAGAATTCAGCAAGTATTTTGAGATGAATGAAAATGAAAACAAAACTTAACAAAACCTATGGGAAGGAAGCAGATGTAGCTCAAGTGGTTGAGTGCCTGATCTCCATGTATGAGGTTCTGGGT